>CATIWQ010434558.1:0-15587 GCA_949673415.1 Euphorbia schlechtendalii
GGTATATAGGTATATAGGTATATAGGTGTGTGTGTACACACACACACACACACACACATACATATATATATATATATATATGTACATATATATATATATATATATATATATATATATATATATATATTTATATGTATATATATATATGTATATATATATATGTATATATATATTTACACACACACGTATATATTGTAAAATATGTAAAATGTAGAATAATAATTATCATATAAAAATTAAATTATATTAATTATAAATTACATTTTTATATAAAAATAAATGTAGATGGAGGAGATAAATTTGATGGTGAAGGTGGAGGTAGTGATGATGGAGGGGGTGGAGGAAGTGGCGGTAATATAGATAGAGGAAGTGATGGTGGCGGAGTGGATGAAGTGGCGGTGTTAACGATAGCAGTGTTGAGGAAGAAGTGGATGTGTTGGTGTGGGTGGTGGTGGAGCGAGTGGTGGTGGCAGCAGCGATGAATTAAGAAGGTGGTGGTGATCGTGATGACGATAATAAGGTGGAGGAAATGATGGATGTGTTGGTGTGGGTGGAAAAAATGATGGTGGTGGTGGAGCGAGTGATGGTGGTGTCCGAGTAGAGGTGGAGGTGGTGGTGGTGGTTGGTGGAGGAGGTGGTGGTGATGGTGGCGCTAGGGGGATAGAGATAGTGATGGATATGCTGATGTGGGTGGAAGAATTGAAGGTGGTAATAGTGAAGGAGGTGAAGTAGAAAAGTAAGGTAAAATGTTTTCCCATCTTTTTTATGAGAAAACATTTTCCATTATTTACACTACATTTTCATGTTGACTTGCACAATATTTTCCTTTGACTAATTTTCCAAATCAAACAAATTCAGGAAAATTCAGACAATATTTTTCTGCACTATATTTTCCAGGTAACAAACAATACCTAAATATTAATTTTAACGAACATCTAGTTAGCCACCGTGCATGTAAAATAAAAAAATGACCAAAAACAACTATTAAAACATGAAATCAATAGGTAAAAAAATCCTGAATAGACCTTAACAGAAAGAGAGAATTGAACATTTAGATATGGACTTATATTTCATTGGATACAATACGATATAGCGGCAAAAATGAACTAAAAACGAATGACAAAATAAAAAATAAACCTAATTTATAAATAAGCAGAGCATGGTTCAAAATCGAGAAGGAAAAATTATTGGATGGTTAAAATTATTTTATTGCTTAAATCGTTACCTAACCACAAAATAATTTGAGTCCAAAATCAACAGGTGATCATTTTTTACTAGAATATCAATATCTAGTTCCAAAAAAATATACTTGCACGGTTAATATTGATGGGTTAATGTGCAAAATTATGGACGGTCAATATACGACGACATGTCGTTCAGAGAAGTCGTTCTCCTTTTATTGATATCGGATACCCCTGGACCTGTTCGTCGGGTGGGCCGGGCCGGGCTAGAAGGGCTTTTAACAAAAATCGCTATCCCAAGCCCGGCCCAAGCCCATAGTTTAGAACTTCGGACCCGGGCCGGGTTTACAAGATCATTCCCAAGCCCGGTCCAAACCCGTAGATATTTTTTTGTTATAAATTTTTTTATTTAAACTAAATTGAAAAAATATAAAATAAATTAAAATACGTTTAAATTTTTAATATAATTGCTTTATTTACTTAAAATCTCTAATACTTAGTAACATATATGGTAATCAAGTATACAAATTTAATAGGATAAAATATATATTCTTAAAATAATCATAAATTTAATATATAAATATATAATAAATAGATAAACTTATTTGTCAGGCCGGGCTCGGGCCGGGCTCGGGTATTTATATAAAAACCAAACCCGATCCATAAATCTTCGGACTTTGACTGGCTCGGGCTCGGACCGGACTTTTTTAAAAAATAAATGTCCAAGCCCGGCCCGTTGAAACGGGCTTGCGCCCGGCCCGCGAACAGGTCTACTTATATTAAAGTGTATCTTAAAACTGTAGTATAATGTGATATATATGACTTTCATACTCATAGTTATCTCTTAAACAACACTGCAACTTGCTTTTTGTTTGAACTAAAATATTTAGATAATTACAATTGTTAGACGTTGGTTTATTAATTTTTAGTGCTTTTATGACAAAAATTATTAAGCATATTTATCTTATTTTCTCTTTAATCAATGTTTATAATCATTCTCGTGACTTATAGCAGCAATTTATTTCCTTTTATTTGTAATTGTGCCCCATCAATGATCGGATCATGACTCCGTCACTGATCCAAAATAGTGCATAAGCATAGAATTTAAAATGATGGTGGTAAATGTAAACATGATAGTGGAATTCTTGACATGCTTTCTTTCATATGTTAAAAGTCCACTTGTCCCAATGTTGGTAGATCTAATTTAAAGTTAATTTATCATATCATAATATTGGATGCCAACTTTAAATAAATCATATAGAAATTCAGGCACTAATAAGAGTTGTAACCAATGCATACATCTCAATTCTCAACTCCGGTGAACTACCCAAAAAGGGCAAAACAGGCAAAGAAAAGTATGGGTCAAAGGTGAAGAAAAGGCTTTTTTTTTTTTCTGCCTGTAAAATATATACAAAAAAGGAAAAAGGGGGTGTTATTGTTTGATGGTCGTCAAAAAAACCTAGTCATTGCCTCTGTGTACTCTAATGAGAGACCTTATTGATTGTGACATGTGACAAGATATACCCAACCCTGGTCTAGCTTTTATTCAGAAAGTTACAATCACCTCATTATTATATCAATATTTTTC
This sequence comes from Euphorbia schlechtendalii, assembly GCA_949673415.1. Taxonomy (NCBI): domain Eukaryota; kingdom Viridiplantae; phylum Streptophyta; class Magnoliopsida; order Malpighiales; family Euphorbiaceae; genus Euphorbia; species Euphorbia schlechtendalii. The sequence goes on from CATIWQ010434558.1 coordinate 2,770, forward strand.
ATTACTCTTTGTTTCTTGTATTACTTCTCTTTTTTTTTTCTTATACCTTATTATGTAATTTTGTTATCTTATTATCCTAGAAATATCGCTTTTGCTTGTACCTGTTCACGGGCCGGGTTACCCATCCGGCCCGAGCCCGTTTCAATGGATCAGGTTTGGGCATTTTTTTTTTCAAAAGCCCGGCCCGAGTCCGAACCCATCAAAGCTCGAATTTTTATGGGTCGAGTTTGATTTTTATATAAATACCCATGTTCAGCCCGAGCCCTACCCGACGAATAATTTTATTTATTTATTATATTTTCATACACTAAATTTTTAATTATTTTAAAATTTTATATTATTAAATTACTTTACTTCATTATAATAAATTTTTCCAAATATTAAAGATTTTAAGCAAACAATGCAATTATATTTAAAGTTTAAATATATTTTAGTTTATTTTATATTTTTTATATTTAATTTAATAAAATAATTTTTAATAAAAAAATATTCACAGGCTCGGACCAGGCTTGGAAATTACCTTGAAAACCCGGCCCGAGCCCGAAGTTCTAAAGTATGAGTTTGGACCGGGCTTGGGTTAACATTTTATATAAAAAACCCGCCAAGCCTGACCCGAACCCGGCCCGGCCCATCCGACGAACAGGTCTACCTCCTTCTAATATTGTCACTATCTTTACATTAAAAACGAGAGGCTCATTTCATCTGTACTTTTGACATTTTATTGATTGGGTCAAAATATGCATGATAATTAATGAGATTATGAGAATGACCCTGAAGCATATGTCTATTTAGTTTGTCAATTTGAGGGGTGATGGATAAATAATGAGATTGTGATATAAACTCAGATTTCCCATTTATACAATGGGAAAGAGGAATTATGATGTCTCTCTCATTCAATGTCTTCTTCTCCGCCACTCTTTACATCCTTTTTGACAAAATTTAAGAAAAAAGGCAGCCCATCGGAGAATTCATAAGGTAATTCTAACATTTCATATTTTAGTTCAGTTCATTTCAATTCAGTAATGTATGGCTATACATTTATACTGAAATATTATATTAATTCACTATGTCTATGTTGAAAATAACACAACCTTCGATAAATTCAACGTATGAAATTATTTTATGTAAAATAAGATCATCAATGCAAATTTTGTCACGGTCAGTCTAATGTGATACAAATGAAGTCCAATCAATGTGGTAATCATTTGTGGCACGTTCCACTTCAAAATTCACTTGTTGCTACTACTTTTACTATATTTATCTAATTTTTTATTACTCTAATCACTTTAGACCATACTCATTTTTTCACATTAACATAACGAATAATATATAATTTAAAAAAGTACCATCATAAAAAAAGCCAACAAAACCGGTGTGACAATTAAATGCATAATTATTATTTAGCACTAATCCCATAAAAATTAACGTTAATAACTTAAAATTACAAATATTACCCAAAAAATTCTCTTAAATAAAATCTGCATTCAAAACCACACGCCCCCTAATCACCGTGACCATCATACCCACTGCCACACAGCCACGTGCGCCTTAACCATGGTTTGCTATTTAACCAGCCTTGCACCTCAGCTACAAAAACCATCTTCTGCGAAAAAACAACATTCAACATTCGTCCTCTTTCTCTCAACGCACGCGTTTCGGTGTTGATTTGTCCTCTCGCCTTCGAATCTCAGTAGCAACTCTCTCCGGCCGTTGCAATATAGGTGAAGAGAACTAACTCTCTTCCTCCTCTTCTTCTTTTTCTTCTTCGTCAAGTTTTGGATTCAAACAGTGTTGTTACCATTACGATTGCCATTTTGTTTTGTTTTCAGTCAATAAATGTGTTTTGATTTTTGATCGGCGAAAATATTGTTTATGCGATTCTTGTGTTTTGTCGATTCCGGCTTTACCGATTCTTTCTGCCATTTTTGTCTCTTGAACTTTCATTCTTTCTCTCGCTGTGTTTGTCTCTTGTTGCGCTGGACCTCTGATACTGTACTCTTTGCTTTGTCTTCTCTGTACTCGCGCTGTATTTTTCTGATTCTGCCATTTCTGCCGGTTCCTTTTCTGTTTTTCGTTTAATATATTACTATTTCTTTTCAAAATTTTACAATCCTTTTCTAATCACAACACAACACTCCTTTTTCTTCCTCCAATAACTTCCTCTTTTGAACCTCATTGCTTCGTTTCCAGTGACAGAGAGAGTCTCTGTATTGTCATTAATTTGCATTTTTAAATAATTCCTTTATGGTGATATTATTGATTTTGAGCTTCATCTTAATGGAAACTGTGCATTAGTGTGGGCTTTCCTGTTTTTTTTTGCCTTTTTTATGCTAATCACAGTTGCTTAAAACTTGTACAAATCGCCGGCGTATTTAGATCATTTTGTGCTAGAGTTGAGCTCGTGAGTCCTAGGGTCTCATAGCTTTTTTGAAGTCAAATCCGAGCCACTTGATTTTCTCTCATCTGACGGTTGTTTTTTTGAGTATTTTTTCCTTCGTTTATAATCAGATGATGTGATTTGATAAATATATTTATGTATTTCACGTTGTTTTATGCAGATTTCAATATCCGAGTGAGAGAGAAGGATCTCTCTTCGTTTCCAGTGAAACATCTAATCCCTGGCGGTATAATGCGCCGAGTGTAACTCGTTGCTTTCACTGAGTTCCCGATTCGCATTAACTCTCTCTTTGACTTTTTATATCTTCTCTTTTCGGTAGAATCAAAAAGGTTCTTGGCCTCCTCTATATCGCCACATTGAAAAGTAGAGATTCATTTTCTACAATGAGAAGCTGTTCCAAGCTTAAACTCGGCGTCGTTTTGGTTTTATGCTTCTTCATGTGGCTGGTATGCATGCTTCAATATTGGTCTGGTGAGAATTTTTTCTTTAAAATAATCATTTTCCACACGAATCTAGACATTCTTTCTATTTTTTAATACCATGAGTATTGTATTTGTTGCTATCATTTCTCTGGTCGGTTTCGTATATTTTAATTGATGGCGGCCTGTCTTTCAGTGACAAGGGGGATCTCCATGTTTGCTTAATTTATTCCTTTCTTCGCTTTACGTCTTTGTCGCCTTTATATGATGATGAAAAATCCCTAACCTAAATAATATTAAATCATGAAGTCATCTGTGATTTCTAAAACAATAATAATCTAATTTTGTCTTCATTTGATTTCAAATTTCCGGTTTCTTCTGTAATCGTGAAGATGAATCAGAGGAACTCTTCAACAAGATGAACTATACGCTCTCTGCTGCTCACCGGAAACTGCTTAGACGCTGTAAGCCTCCGATTTCTTATTCCTCTTTTAAGTTTCTGCTTCATTTTATAAATGAACGTAGACAATATAATTTTGTTACTGTTGCTGTGCTTATTATGACAGATTTTGGTTTTTTCCGTATGACGAAACAATTGGTTAATTCGCTACAATTTTGTTTGTTAATTTGGCCATGGCATTTTTCAGATGTGTGTAGTACTGTGTACGATAGGTGTGTGCTATGACAGAGGTGCACGTCTTTTTTCTTTTCTTTTTTCATTAAGCTTGATGCTAACGTGCACCGGTGGCTGTCATTGCCCGTCAACATCTATAACATTCTAGTGTATGCATGTTAGACTCGTATGCCATCAAATTACGGTGACATTTTTAACGCCTAATACTGAAAGCCTGTTTCAGCTTATGACATGTGGCGTAGGTTAGCATATTGCACCGGATAGTTTAGCTATTTTTAATATTGGATGCATCATGATTGTTTTATTTAATTTTAATTCTGTTTTAATTTAGCTTTTGTTAGATACTTAGAATTTAATTTAGGAAATGGAAATCCAAAAGCAAAAAGGCATATAACATGGAAAGGAAATAGCTTTTCATTTATGATTAAAAAAATGATGTGGCCCCTATACTTTCCTTGCATTTAGAGTAAATTTGTCTGTTTGTTTTCCTGTGATCCACCCCCAAAAAAGTGTATTTTGTCTGCTGATGCTTTTTTATTGGTTGAAAATGTTAAAAGGAAAATACTACTCAAAAAGTATCTGCTATTATTACTATCCAGTATTTATTACAAAGTTAGCATTATCATCCTTTTTACACAGCAATACTGTCAATTGAGGAGCCAGACAGAATATGGGGGGAGAAATGCACAAGGGGTGATATTCTGATCAATCAAGGACCCAGTGAACCACTTCCAAGCGGGATCCCATCATTCACAGTCGATATAATGAACCGCTGTGGCACTGGTTGCAACATATCGAGGATTCATCTTCGGTGCGGGTGGTTCAGCTCGGACCACCTAATCAACCCAAAGGTTTTCAAGCGTGTTCGCTTCAACGATTGCCTTGTTAATGACGGCAAGCCATTGCTCAATGGCGCCACACTCTCCTTTGTCTATGCCAACACTTTTCCCTATTCTTTCACAGTCTCTTCCATAGCGTGTTCCTGAAATTTTTGTGGTTGACTCGAGTCAAAATAGCAGCATCTATACAACAGATTCAAAATACTTGGTTGGATTACATACATGCCATGTTGAAAATGGTTTTAGTTGAGAAGAGCAAGCATAGAATCAGTGGGAATTGTTGGTTTTGTTGTCCTGTACATATATAGAAAAGGTATACGGTAGCTAAGCCTGATATGTTTTGATAGGTGCGGGAGTAATGTTTGGTTTTGTTGGTTGCCTATCGACGAGTGATAATAATTTTCGGTTTTTGAGCTCATACTCTATGAAGACGTTCGACATTCTCTTTTGAATCCTTGTTCATTTACTTAATGGCTTGCTTCCCGCATGCATTGGCTTCTTGTTTAATTGTTTCTGGCTTTCATGAACAAAGCGCTATTCATTTACGTATGCTTTCTTGTAGCTATTGAAATTTTAGTGGTTTTGGAAAAATGTCTCTTTGAAATTCCAAGCATGCAGAGGTGGTATTTCAAATGGAACTGTATTCGTTGGTTATTTTGTTAGGTAATAATATCAAATTTTCCAAATAATACTTTGTTATTGTGTTTAATTCAAAATACTCATTAAACAGATGAACCAAACACATAATATATACGACAATGCATAAACTCAAAACATTGCACAAGTCATGATATACAAGCGAAGAGCATGTTGATTGCATTACAAACAAAAAGAAAAATTACAATGCATCGGAGGTATTCGGACTTGCCTCGAAAATCGACTGCCTGTCTAAAAATTCAAAGCGATCCCGTAATTCACTCAACCTTAAAAAAATGCAGCACTTTATTTCCAGAACGTCACATGTCAGCTTCTAATTGGAAAGAGAAAATTATACATTGACATCTTTGAAAAGTCAAACAACTCAGAAGCTAGCATGTGACATTCAAATAGCAATATAATGCACTTTTTTAAAGTTGAAGAAGCTATAAAGTTACTTTGAAAGTTCAGAGTGCAGTATATTTTATGGAACAAGTTTTGGTAATTACCAATAAATTATGCCTGTTACCATTACAAATGAACAAATATTTTCTAGAATAGACGTATTTCTAACAATTTTATTCACACAAACAAATTATACACGTTACATCACATGTATTATATGCAAATAATGTTCGAAGTTTACAATGTTTTTCTTTCTTTTCTTAATTAAAAGGAATATTATCGTTAAAACTGAATCCATGAAGTACATATTGAATGATACATGAGTAAACAAACAACATACACCAAGAAAATATCTTACCACTATCGGAGAAACATGACCAACATATTAGGGAAGAGATATAAATTTACTGCCTGAGTAAGAGGAAAAAACTTAACAAAAACACACATTTAAAACGTTGCAACTTGTAGTTTTTGATCTTACAACTAACGAATTTGAAAATTCACCACCATAAAAGCTTCGGCACACTCCATAAACTAGACCAACCTTGAAGATCTAGAACGATCTTGCTGAAAGGAGATAGATTTAGGTGTCGAAAGACGAAAATCTACATGAATCTTTGCCTTAAAACTGATAAAGTCCAACCCTTTGTTAAATTATCAAAAACGAGGTGTGTAGCAGCAGAACTATGATTGAAGATAATAATCTCGCAGCGAAGACAAAAAGGAACATATGCAAATTATTGAGACAACAAAACAAAATACACATAAATAATGAAATAAAACTTGGGCGGGAGGAGAAAGAACGCTCCTTCCTCCTCGAAAGCTGAGAACCAAGGATGAGACTGCTGATTACACGCAATTAGTTTCTTTAATCACTGACCATGAAGCAGTAATTAAAGCCTAATTTGCATTACTTGACATGTTTTTACTTAACACGGTCATTGGTTAAGTTTTTTTTTATAGAACATGAAAATAAAACATGCTTTTTCCTAGATTTGGAGGATAAATATGAAGAGAAGATGAGAAAATGGTTCCTTTCTCATTATACGAGGAAATCATCTACCACCTCTGTTTTTTAACAGTATCTTACACATTTCACATTTTTTTAATAAAACAATTAATGAGGGTATGCAAATACTACCCTTAATATCTCAATTATTGTGCATTTAATAATATGAGAATAACAAGAATAAATAAGTGCATAAATGGAAGAAAGATGAAAAAAAATCATGAAATTTTGAAATCACCTACTCTTTTAGGTTTTCATATTTTGGATAAATAGACTACTAAAACAAACAGAGAGAGTAATGTATAAAGAATTGAGATCTCTATACAAAGTATGAATTTTTACTAAACACGATTACAAAGCAGATGTAATGAGAGATTTTTTTGAGTACTGTAATGAGACATTTAATAAAGAATTAATACAGTACTGATTAACTTCATTATTGATTTGTAGAAGAGGTTAATTTACATGGAAAAAAATCTGCTGTCCCTGAAACGGTATCTTCTTCCATGTCTCTCCATTCATTATTTGATATGTGATCCATTTCCATGAGAGGGAAAATAAAAAATAGGAAAGAAAAAATGTAAACAATAAAAAACAAAATAATAATTACACATGTCAAATAATGGATGAGAGACATGAAATAGGACACCATTTTAGAGACAGCAGATTTTTTTCCAATTTACATAGCCAAATGCAAGGGCATTAAGTGTGTTCCTTGTGTTTCAATCTCTCATCCATTACAAAGGAATTTTCTAAGGTGTGATAAATGACTTAAATTGATCATGAAACATAACCTTACCATGGTTGGACATCTCATGATAATATTGGATTGTAAAAACTTTTCAAGTGAGGCTGATGTTGTGCACAGTATCTAGCGTAGATTCTGTTGTTATGATTGTGATTTGTGAATATATGATCATAGTATGCAATGTGAAGTAATCGTGATATTATTCAAAACCGGACCTATAATTAAAAAAAAAGTGAAATCTAAACTTATATACATATTAGATCTTTGTGATTATAAAACTGTCCATTTATTAATATCTAAGTTAATATGTTCAATTTCCATCTCATTATCTGCGTGTCATGTTTCTTGAAAAATAGCACTAACATATTTATGTGTTAGCTAATTTAGCTGAGCAATATTCCCGGGTCAGATAAATGACCCGACCCGACTCGACCGAGTCATTACCCGATTTGTTTCCTAAATATAAAACAAATAAAAACCCGAAATTCCAAACTGGCTGCTACAATCCCTTTATCTTCTTGACCGAACGCAGCAAATAGAGACAGAGTTCAAACTCAAATCTGCAAAAATGGCTGCGACTTTTTCAGGGGTCGGGTCTGGATTGGGGCTATCATGCTCTTCCTCTGGTAAGCTTTCTCAAACAAGGGGCCGTTCACCGGGATCGTCTCGTTGCGCCGTGAAAATGACAGTCTCTGTTGAAGAGAAGAAGAAATTCACCCTCAAGAAGTCGGAAGAAGCTTTCAATATTGCCAAGGTATTGTCCCACGCTCTTTTCCTCGATGTATCTGACGTTGAAATCGCAATTGCTATGTTTGTTCGTTATTAGAGATTGTGGTTCCCTTAGTTTGAAACTTGAGATATAGATCTATTTTTCTCACTGTATATTCTTTAATTTTCCGATTAGAGATCAAGTTGAAATTTGCTTACGATTGTATGACCTGGAAATGGCAGGAGTTGATGCCTGGAGGTGTGAATTCACCTGTTAGGGCGTTTAAATCAGTTGGCGGACAACCTATTGTTATGGATTCTGTGAAGGGGTCTCGAATGTGGGATATTGATGGCAATGAGTACGTTGACTACGTTGGATCTTGGGGGCCTGCTATTATTGGCCATGCTGATGATCAGGTTAATCTGTTTTTCTACTTCATCTGATTCCTCAATCAAAACTTGCTATGTCCTGTTAAAAATCCTGCCATTAAAGGATTATAGCTTGGTTTTGCAATGCTAGAACATAATTTTCCTCAGCAGAAACTTGTTTTGCAATCACTCTTACAGAAACTTGTCAAGTATCTGGTAGTTAACTGTTAGTAGCTTCTTTTTTGTGTGAAAACCTAGTGATTAGAGTGAAATTGTGATCAATGTCTTTATCTTTTGCTCAAATTGAAGGTGTTTCTACTTCATCCAATCAAAACATGCTAGACTTACTGGTTAAATCTTGCCGCTGAAGGATTACAGCTTGATTTTGTAATGCTAGAAGCCTAGAAGAAACTTGTTAAGTATCAAAATTTTTACTTGACTGTTAGTAACCTCCTTTTCGTGTGAACACCAAGTGATTAGAGTGAAATCGTGATCAAAGTCTAATATTTTGCTTAAATTGAAGGTGTATCTTGTTTGTTTTTGACATATTCTTGACATTCCATATCGATTTTGAATGCTTTACACAGTTTTATAATCTTCCTGCTAAATTTCACCCACAGGTGCTTGCAGCTTTGGCAGAAACAATGAAGAAGGGAACAAGCTTCGGTGCCCCATGTCTGCTAGAAAACGAACTAGCAGAGATGGTAATCAAAGCAGTCCCATGCATAGAAATGGTACGCTTCGTCAACTCAGGAACCGAGGCTTGCATGGGCGTCCTTCGCCTGGCTCGTGCCGCCACAGGAAGAGAAAAACTCATCAAATTCGAAGGTTGTTACCACGGACACGCCGATCCTTTCCTCGTAAAGGCAGGGAGCGGAGTCGCAACTCTCGGCCTCCCCGACTCGCCAGGTGTCCCAAAAGCAGCCACCTTCGAAACCCTAACCGCCCCCTTCAACAACCTAGCCGCCGTACAAAACCTCTTCGAATCAAACAAAGGAGAGATCGCCGCCGTAATCCTCGAACCAGTCGTGGGAAACTCTGGTTACATCGAACCCACCCCGGAGTTCCTCAACGCCATCCGAAAAATTACCAGAGAAAACGACACCCTCCTGATATTCGACGAAGTCATGACGGGGTTCCGTTTATCGTACGGCGGGGCTCAGGAGTATTTTGGCGTGACCCCCGATTTAACAACGCTGGGGAAGATTATCGGCGGCGGTTTGCCCGTCGGGGCTTATGGGGGAAAGAGGGAAATCATGGAAATGGTTGCTCCGGCTGGGCCGATGTACCAGGCCGGGACATTGAGCGGGAACCCGTTGGCTATGACTGCTGGTTTGCACACTCTCAAGCGGTTGCAAGAGCCAGGAACTTACGAGTACCTGGACAAGGTTACTGGGGAGCTTGTTCGGGGGATTTTGGAAGCTGGGAAAAGGGCTGGGCATGCGATGTGCGGGGGCCATATAAGGGGGATGTTCGGGTTTTTCTTCACTGAAGGACCTGTTTATAATTTTGTCGATGCGAAGAGGAGTGATACTGAGAAGTTTGGTAGGTTTTTTCGGGGAATGCTGGAAGAAGGGGTGTATTTTGCTCCATCGCAGTTTGAGGCTGGTTTTACTAGCCTGGCTCATACTAGTGAAGATATACAGTTTACGATTGCAGCAGCTGAGAAGGTCTTGGGACGAATTTAGTAGTCAAATTCTGTAATTTAGCTTGTATTTGCAAGTGTTAGCCCTTGAGCGATTGATTAGCTTTTTTGAAGATGACTTGTTTAATTCCAATGTAATTCTATGAGAGAATGTATTTATTCCCCCCTTGTGTCTTCTCAATCTTGGCAATTGAGTATGTAATTCACATTTAATATCCCATATACTGTTGTCCTGGCACATACCAGTGAAGATGTACAGTTTACAATTACGGCTGCCGAGAAGGACTTGCGATGAATTTAGAGGTCAAATCCTGTGATTTAGCTTGTATTTGCATGAGTGTTGGCCCTGTAGCAATTGTATGACTGTTTAATTCCAATGTAATTTTGAGAGAATGTGTTTATTTTTGTATCATAGTAGTTGAGCATGTAATTCAATTTAAGCCATGTCATAGCTGCTGTCTTGAAATGCTTCAAATTTTTCATAGAACAACATATTTGGTATTATATAAAAGATTTTAGCTCTTAGTACTAATTAATTAGGATCTATTACTATTCATTTCCGAAGATTTTCGTGACAACAGCTAGCGAAAGCTGAAAGCTTGAAATTGAAACTTTTTAGTACAAGTACCAACTTGAGAAAGCAGGATGCTAATACAATAGCTGCTTAATTTTATTTTTATTCGGAAGTATTTTTCATCAAAAAAACCACACCGAAAGTCTTACATATACATGGTCTATTTTTGAACAAAACTAAACCAGGAAACTGATGATCTTGTTCTCTTTGGAATTTTGATTGTACATTGTCAATTGTCATTGGAGCAAATGATACTATACAATTATCTATTACAGGAGCATTCGAGGTCTTTAGTAAAGAAAAATAACGAACAAGCAAACAAACCAAGTTGAGTAAAGGAATAAGGAGACATATAAACACATCACATTTTTAACACTTGATACTTGTGGACATGAATGCTTGAAAACAATAACTGTACCTAAAAACATTTTTCAGATATCTACACACTTGCCTTCATAAAATCGAACACGAGCACACAAGCTTCCTGGGAGAATCATCAACCTTTTTCTCTGTTAAAAAAGGTTAAGAAGATATTATGTCAACCCAAAATATATACCTAACATACAAATCAAATATGAGAGTAGTTAAAAAAAATACAAAAGAAGGGGTATTCATTTGTACCTGTTTTTGTTTTGGCTAAAGATGGCTGTACAACAACATGCATTATAATAGCTCCTCCCATATTTTCGCCAAAAGGTGTTTTACACTGCCCAACGCTCTTGTTATTATCCAAAATTTTTCCAGAGCTTATCAATTTCACTTCAGTCACTGCCTTCGGAGTAATTGTTTTTCCTAAGAGAGTGCAATAAAGAATTAGAAATAACTCAAGAGTTAAGAGCAGCATAGAGTAGAAGTAACTATAAAGGCACTTGCATATAGATCCCCATTTTGAGTATATTTTTCAAGATAAGGAAGATACTTTTCAATTTTGAGTATTATCTTCTTGTTACATTGGCCAAATTCAGTAAATAACCAAAAAGCTGCCTTATGCCATCTACAAAATTACAGTCAAGTACCTTCCATCCAGCTCTTCAATAAATATTTGTATAAGATTATTCTTAAACATAAACACAATTCCTTTATGACATAGATGACAACTAAAGCACTAATTGCATTCAGTATTTTAAAGAACAAATGCATGTTTAACTTGAGATAACGAAATACAATCTACATCCATAAAAGAGCTAGAAGTGAATATCCAAATTCAGAAAACCAATTCCTAACACTCTTGTTTAACAACTCATTGCAAAACCTTTTGGTTGGAGTTCTGAAACATAATTGATTGATTGTAAACAAAACATTTTTAAACACTAATTGGGAGCTACATCTGAATATCCAAATTCAGAAAACCAATCCCAAACGATCAAACGTGAACAACTCATTGCCAAAACATTACGTTTGGGCTGTGGAATCAGAATTAAAGAAAACAATTGAAAAAGACTGCCCTCTAGGCTTGAACTGCTGAAACAGAATACAGAAAAAAAACTCAAAAGAATATATGCACATGATATGAAGTCTCAACAAATCCCTCACTCAAATATTATCAATTCCTTGAAAGAAATTGCTTGAATTGCTGACACAGATTTTCAAAAACAGAATACTTCAGCAATATTTGAAGTTGAACTGACAAGGAAGGGGATAATAAGGAACTGCAAGACATACTGCTGCACACCAAAAACTTCCACTGACTACTTAACTTGATTGGCATTCTCTGAATTAACGAACAAATAAATCAAAACTTACACAAAATAACAAAATTTGACCATGATTTGGGAATTCAGATAAAAACATGCAAAAAGATTCAAGTTACAAGACGATTCAAAGTGAAGCAGCCAAGGAAGTGAAGAATCAACAAACCTTTGGGCCAATCGGATACAATTCTCTGCTTAAGCATATCCACCGTCGATGCCGATGAGTACCTAAACGGCCCGATGTCGGAACCATCATAAAGCCTAAATTTTATATCAATCAAATCTTCTTCCGTCATTTCTTGTTCTATCTAACAATCAATTACTCTGAACGAGTACAAAATTGAGTTCTAAATGGTTAGGGGATAAATTCATCCAAAAAATTGACCTGAGTTTACAAAATTCAACATGTTTAATAGATCTAAAAATATGAAAAACACATCAGATGTCATTTAAACAAGTGAAGAGGAAATCGAAGCAAACCTTGTGTTGATTTTCCAGTTGTTTAAGCGAGAAATTCACCTTTATCGAGTTTTTCTTCAATGGCTGGTTTTTGGTAAGCTAGAAGTATGCTTGGTTGAACTGAAGAAGACAAACCGACATAAACGACGCAGTTTGATTCAGCTGCTCAGCTGCTTTGAATTTGATGGTTTTCAATCCCAAAGCTAAAAAGTTTGAGCATTTTCCAACTGAATTGCAACGACACCGTATCCGTCTGTAATATGACCTATGACCTGCTCACCTAC
>CATIWQ010434585.1:0-18747 GCA_949673415.1 Euphorbia schlechtendalii
ATAACTCATTGGTTATCCTCTCTTTCTTTTGATTTTTCTTTAATACCCTCATCCTTTATTGATCAATTTCAAAGTATTATGGCTATAGTTTCCAAACACTTTAAACACACTTAATACTTATAGGACTTATTCGAGATTTGCGTATAAAACTCATAGTAAGAATACCATTAGATATTACTCCACTTAAACTTATCGGAAGCATTAAACTAAAACTATATAACTTTTACTAATTCATGTTGCATTGAAATATAAATCGAAACTTACTTGGAATGTTGCTCTTGAATGTTACTCACCACTCATCCTTGCCAAATTGATAAATGTTGTGCACTAACATCAAACTTGTAAATACGTAACACTCACGATAACCTTGGATAAATGTTAGTAAAGTATAAGAAATGATAATGTATGAATGTCACTAAAATCAATAAAAAATTTCAAATTCTTCGATTTTTCATTTTATTCAATTTTTTTGGATTTTATGGGATTTTTACAAATGCCCCCCACACTAAAGAACACAAGGTCCTCATTGTGAGACATTATAAAAATCAAATTTTACACACACAACTAAAATAAAATAAAGGAAAGAAATTGAACCCGTTTTACTCCTCAGAACTTGAATCTGGTGGACTCGGAGATATTTCTAAATTTTTCATTCCAAAGTATGTATCTAATTTCCAGTTTAAAGAAATATTGGATTTTGTCAGTTGATGAACATCTTGTTAAATTGCGGCAATATCGAAGCATTCTTTGTCGACATCTTTCATGAACTTTCCTCTCCAAGTATCATTTGTACCTCCCAAGGCTTGACTTGAATCACCACTCTTGAATTGCACTTCCTCAACAACTTCTTCGTCTGGTTGGTTTTTTCGAGTAGTAGACTCTTGCATCGGTCAAAGCTTTCTTATCCTTACTTCATATGGTAGGAACGTAAATTTTCCTACTTCTTCCTTAACTAATCCCGCTCTCTTCATGTAAACTCCTCCCATAAAATTAAATTTCTCCCTTGGATTATATTGGTATGGTAATTGATTTTTTACACCCAAAATTATCCCACAAATCGTATTTGCACCTCCAACTCTAGCCTTTTTATGTGTAGTAAGACTAGCGAAGGATTCCAAAATGCACATCGGAAACTTTGGTCGAAACTGCGAAACTACGCACTCCAATATTTCTAAGTCTTTCATTGACACTTTAGTTGTTTCATGTCAAAAGAAAAGACTTTGAGAGATGAACTTATGAAGGTAGAGAAGACTATTGCTCCGTATATTCTTGTTGGACTAGTTCTTAACATCGTATCGATCCAATCCTGTTAACTCTGTCTAAACGTCCGTTAACTCATAATCTTCATCTTTTTCAATCTCATCATAATTCTCTCCTGAACAAAACCAATTGATCAAATCCATCAAAATGAACATATATTCATCACTTGCATTCCTGAATTTCTTCTTTAAGCTATTCCCATCATCAGCAATAGTAACCAAAAACTCAAGGACCCATTCCATGATAAAAGGAAATCGCATAAGCACAAATTTTTCCAATCCAAAAAGTGAGAAATATTCCTCTATTTCTGCGTGAATCCTTGCATCAATAGCAAAAGTAGGATCATAGAAAAGCGTGCCATGAAAATTGTAGTTCTTGATTCTCAAGTATCTTTCCACTTCCTCGTCACTATAAATCGGAAAGGGATAACCAATTTCATTTTGTCAGTTCACCAATTTCTCCTTCCCTTTTGTTGAAGTTGTTGTAGCCTTCTTAGGAGCCATTGAAATCAAGAAAGAATGTTTTGGAGAACAGAGCAAACTTGATTTTTGTGAGTTTAGAGATTCAGAATAAGAGTTTTTTTGAAAATAACACATGAAAAGAGGTTATTTATAGGGAAAATAGGATAATCATTGCCTTTCCAATGGATATATTATAAATATAACCGTTAGAATATAGCTGTTATAGCAATAATTGCTGTGCAGGTCTCACAGGTCATGATTGCGAGAGTAAGTCACAATCGTGACTTCCTCGTACTCAGAAACAAAGAGTTTAAATCAAACTGATTACGAGCGCAATATTGTTCGCGATCGCGATGTGATAAAATCCAAAATATTTTCTTCTTTCTTTTATTCTATTTGAAAAACTACACTAATTTAAAATACATTAAAAATAGAAATAGAAATATACTACTATAATATACTATATATATTAGGAAAATATAAGAGATTTATAGATCAATGGAGTTTTTCAACCCCTTGACTTCATATTCATGAATGAAATCTAACTTAACAACCTCTTGGATGCAAGCATCAATCAAGTCAAGTTTCATGCAGATATCTTCATTCATAGGATATTTATCAGCTTTACCCATATTAAATTCAATAGTATCGTCCCCTATCCTTAATTTAATTTTGCCTTCCAAAACATCTATCAATGCTTTGCCAATATGCATAATAGGTCTTCCTAAAATTATAGGACACTTTTCATCATATGCAAAATCTAGCATAATAAAGTCAGTTGGGAAAACAAATTTATCCACTTTAATTAGCACATCTTCTATTATACCATAAGGACGTTTAATAGACTGGTCAGCCAACTGCAAAACCATATTTGTCTTTTTAACTTCGTCATCAAGCTTCAATTCTTTGAAGATCGATAAAGGCATAAGATTTACACTAGCCCCAAGATCACATAAACATTTTGGAAAAGAAATGTTTCCAAGTTTACATTGAATTGTGAAACTTCCGGGATCTTTTAGTTTAGTGGGCATTGTAGCAATTATTATTTTACTACAATCTTCAGTTAAAGATACTTTTGGTATTCCTTCTAAACTACATTTTCGAGATAAAAGTTCTTTGATAAACTTACCGTAGTTAGGAATCCGAGTAATGGCTTTAATAAATGAAAGATTGATTTCCATACCTTTAAGTTTGTTGATGAAATCAATGAACTATTTATCCTCATTCTTCTTCTTCATTCTTTGTGGAAATGGTGGTTGAGGGGGATTAACCTTTCCAAATTTAGGTTGTTCATCCGCTCCTGCACTGTTATCAAATCTACTCGGATATTCATCCGGTACTTCAACAATATCATTAGCAAGCATACCCGAAGGATTTGGTTTATCTAGTAATTTACCACTACGAAGGGCTATAGCATGCACATTTTCCTTAGGATTTTCCTCTATGTTACTAGGTAAATGACCTTTTCCTCTAGATGGAATAAAACTCACTAATTGACCAATTTGTATTTCCAAATTATGAATAGAAGATGATTGATTTTTAAACATTTGATCCATTTTATTCTCTAACTTTTTGTAACATTCTTCCGACTCTGATTTCTTATTACAAACTCCCTCTAGAAATTTGTCTAATTTACTTGTTAAGTGCCCTATTCTATCAGTACTTTGGTAATTCTTTTGTTGATTATCACCATATTTCTAATTAGAATTTCTGTAGTTATTCTCATTATTGCCATAAGAATTCCCTTGACTTTGAACATAACTTAATTGCTCCCCTACACATGGGTTAAAGTTACACTCAAAAGCTGTATGTCCGATTTGACCACAATTTTCACATGTCAAAGGGTTATTCTTACTTATATTCATGTTATCTATTTTGTTAGATAAAGTGGATATTTGCGCTTACATAATAGAAATAGAATCTAATTCATTGACCTTTTTAACCGAACTAGAAGATGAAGATGCAGCATTTGAATGAGTAGAATTAGTAATACTTACTTGTGCTCTCTCCACTGGCCACATACTATTGTTGCTTGCTATATCTTTAAAAAGTTCAAAAGCTTCTTGACTAGTTTTCTTCATAAGAGATCCCGCAGCCATAGCATCAATTGTTCCTCTCATTGCATGATTTATACCATTGTAAAAAGTTTGCAGAATAACATTCTGAGGTAAACCATGATGAGGACAAACTTGTTGAAGTTCCTTATAACGTTCCCAAGCTTCGTATAAGGATTCACTATCTTTCTAGGTAAAGGAAGTGATTTCTTTAATGAGTCTTGCGGTTTTGGCCAAAGGAAAATATTTAGTCAGAAAGGCTTGGGCTAATTGGTTCTAAGTAGTGATTAAATTTGGGGGTAATGAATTCAACAAAACTTTCGCTTTATCATGGAGTGTAAATGGAAATACGTGAAGTTTAACTGCTTCATCAGGAAAATTGGGCATTTTGAAGGTATCACAGACTTCTAAAAAGTTTGCAATGTGAAGTAATGCTGGGTAGACCATAATATTGCACATTGTTGCTAATCATTTGAAGTAATGCTGGTTTTATTTCAAATTGATTCGCATCAATCGATGGTCTAGTAATTCCTTGATTGTTACCATTGATGGTCAAGATAACATAATCCATAAGCCTTGGTTGGGGTGGATCTTCATTTGGGTTTGGATTTGTGTTTTCAACTTGACCGGTAGCCATTCTTCTCTCTTGTCTCTTATATTTTTGTCTCCTTGCCCTACCAAATTGTTCTATCTCTTATTCAAAAGACGCTAAACTTTCCCCTGAACTACGCGTACTTGGCATGCACACGCTATAAAGAAAACTCAATGTATAAGCAAGAAGAATATGTTAATAAGATAATAATAATAAAAATAATAATAAATAATAACAATGAAAATAAATCTATATAATATATATAATTAAATTGCTTGATTTCCAGAAATTAAATCTCTAGGACACAATTGACTTCCCTGGCAGTTTGATCTTTAGAACGCTATTGCCTTCCCCGGCAATGGCGCCAAAAACTTGTTCGACACTTTTCTACTAATAAGTTTAATAACTTGTTTACAAGATTTGGCTACACTCGCTTCGAAAGGCTTATCCTCAATAATAGTGCCAAAAACTTATTCACGTAAAATACAGGTGTTGTCAATACCTCTTATCAAATAGAAAAATGATGATAACTGTAAGTATACAGTTGTGATGTAGTTTTAAAAGATATCAAACCCACAGGGAAGGAACCAAGTCTAAATATCAACAAGGGAAAACAGAATAAATAAAATAAATATAGATTGAAGATTTTGGATAGGAAGATTAGAATGAAAAATGAGTAAGTTTAGATGTGGAAGACTAGAGAATCTAAATATACATATTTTCCCTATGAACAAGTATAGTAGAGAAAACATGCAAGTTCAACAAAGATGTTATAATTCACTAAACTAATCTAACAAACTCAGTTCTAAATCTTCAGATGTTCAATGATTCGCTGTATAGCAACACATGGAATAACTTTTCTAAACCTAGCGCAAATGAATTAAGACAATTATATAAACCTGGACAACGTCAATACTATGCTTAGTACGGGTCGCTCTCACATAGCCACATTTAGCAAGTTAACATTCCAAAAATGTTAGCTCACTAAATGACTTTATATCACAGATCCAGTGATTATACACGATATTGTTAACCCCGAAACTACTCTTAAAATTAACTCCAACGCATATAACTTGATTAATATAAAAGACCTAGCACGAAATACTCATTATGACACATAGACATATCATAAACTTCGAAATAGAAAGTATAAGTAGAAAGAAAAGCAAAGTTGTAAGGTATGCAAGTGAAAGCTAAAGTTAATCAAACTGTATCCACTCTTTATTGGGAGTTGTCAATTCCCGTAATTCCTACGTCTACTTTGAATTCGGTCTCAGCCCGTACAGAACCTTCGCTAGGATGCTATTCTTTGAGAATATCAAACAAACGAATATTGAAGAATGAAAACTTTTATAGATAAGTGATTTTCAAGTACACTTATACAACAATCGCTCGAGAATATAGAGAAATCTAGTGATAGAAACAAGGATTCGAATAACTTAAACATTTTCTCGCTAACACTTATGAACGTAGCAAAACTAGATATTTATTCTCTATCTATACACTATACACTATCTTTCACCCCTCTCTTCTACACTCTATGATGCTATCCGAAATTGTAAGGTTTGGAACCCTATTTATAGAGTTCGAAGGGTTGAGTCTATCCAAATGAAGAGTCATGTCCATTGGTGAATGATTGCATCTCTTCATTGTGATTGGTTAAGAAGCTTTGATATAATCCACAATGGATAGGCACCTTTTCATGATTGGTTTACTTCTGATAGGTGTCTTATCATTGGTAGTTGATGGCGGTTGATGGCCATTGATCATGCTTATCTAGCAGTTGGTAGTTAAGAAGATAAAACTAGAAAACTGTCCAAGTCATGACCGTGATATGTAAGTCGCAACCCTTAATCTTTGATTGGAAGGCTTCTATTTCTGAAGTATACAAGTAGTGACCGCGAATTACTGTCGAGATCGTGAATTGAGTTTTTCTTCAAAATTCTCCTTGCAACTTCATAGATCTTTGACAGCTTCGATCCTAAGCCAAACCTTTAAGTTCCACGCATCTTTTTACACCTTTTTCACTCTTTTTTCATAGAATTCCACTTTAGATCATTTTGCTCCCAAGATTTACCTAGTATCTGCATTTGCATAAAAAACAACTACATAGCATGTGAAATCTTTTATATGAAGTATAAAAATGACTTAATTCATAGTGTTTAATGTGTAAAATTAATATGATATTAAGTGTAATTATTCACTTATTAGTACAAGGAGATAAGACACTCTCCAAGGAAATGACATCCTCCTGTTGTACTTTTCCTATCGAGCTTGTCTCTACCATAATCAGCATCTATGAATCCCCTAGGAGTGAAATCTGAGCTGCTGGGATACCACGGACCTGCTTTAATTAAGCCTTGCAACTACATGAGAGTTCTCTTCATAGCAACTAAATGAGATTCTCTAGGATTTGCTTGATAACGAGCATAGTAACACACAGCATATTGTATGTCTGGCTTACTAGCTATGAGATAAAGAAGAAAGCCAATGATTCTTCCGTAGAACTTGCTGTCCATGAGTTTTACAACTTCAACTTTACTTAGGATAGTATCAATGGCTATAGAAGTGGATATTGCCTTTGAATGTTCCATGTCAAATTTCTTCAGGACTTCTCTAGCATAATTTGCTTGATTGATGAAAATTTCATCTTCAGTCTGCTTGATTTGAGGAGCAAGAAAGAAATTGAACTCTCCCACCATAGACATTTCAAACTCGATCTTCATCTGCTTGCTAAACTCCTTGCCTAGCTTCTCATCAATTGCTCCAACTATGATATCATCAACAAATATTTATACTAGCAACACATCTTCCTTTCTTTGCCTAATAAATAGAGTCGTGTTTACTTTTCCTCTTTCGTAGCCTTTGCTGATCAAGAAATTGGTCAGCCTCTCTTACCAAGCTCTAGGAGCTTACTTTAATCCATAGAGAGCTTTCTTCAATTTGAAGACATGCTTAGTATTCTCAGGATCTTCAAAGCTTAGAGGCTAGCAAACATAGACTTTTTCTTGAATGAATCCATTGAGGAATGCGCTCTTAACATCCATTTGAAATAACTTGAAGTTCATATGAGATGCGAAAGTACACAGGATTTGAATTGCTTCAAGCCAGGCTGCAGGAGCTTAAGTTTCATTATAAACGATTCCTTCTTACTGATTATAGCCTTGCACAACATGCCTAGCTTTATTCCTAACAATAGAGCCATCTTCATCTAGCTTGTTCTTGAAAACACATTTGGTTCCAATAATTGATTTCCCTTCCAGCTTTAGAACTAGATCCCAAACATCATTGCGCTTGAACTGATCTAACTCCTCTTACATTTTGATCATCCAATAATAATCTCTTTTTACATCTTCAAACTTCTTGGGTTCAATCAATGAAATGAAGGCTGGATAACTCATCATCCTACTGAGCTGACTTTGCATCATCACTGGATTATGAACATCATCAACTATGCTATCTAATGGATGGTTGCAATGAACTCTAATCTCTCTTGGAAGACTCAGATAAACTACTGGAGGATCGATAATGGGATGCTGAGATGGAGGTTGATCTTCGCCATCATTGAAGTTGATAGAAAGATCCTCATAATCTTTGACTTCCTCAACTTCAAGTTCTTGTGTTGGTTTAGGTAGCAGAAAGAGTGGCAAAGTGAGTGGATCTGTTTGTTGGGATACTCGTTCATCTTCATCAGATGGACATCTATCTGAATTGTTAGTTTTATTGAAATCTACATGCATAGACTCCTCTAATAGGCCGGTTCGTTTGATATATATTCTATATAACTTGTTGTTAGTTAAGTATCCCAGAAAGATACCTTCATCAGACTTAGGATCAAACTTACCTAACTGCTCCTTGGTGTTAAGAATAAAGCACCTACAGCCAAATGATTTGAGAAAACCAATCTTAGGCTTGCACCCTCGCCAAAGTTCATAGGGTGTCTTCTCAAGAATAGGGCGAATTAAAACCCGATTTAAGATATAATAGGCTGTGTTAACAGCTTTTCCCCAAAATTACTTTGGTAGATTATAATCACTTAGCATGGATAGAGCCATTTTAACTATGGTTCTATTCTTCCTTTCTACAACCCCATTTTGTTGGGGAGTATAGGGAGAAGAGAAGTTGTGGTCAATATCATGCGCTGAACATAATTCTTCTAAATGGAAATTCTCGATGTCCATGATCACTTCGGATTCTACTGATTTTAGATCCTGTTTCATTTATTATCCGGTTACTGAGCTTGACAAAAGATTCATATGTCTTGTCTTTACTACTCAGCAAGACTACCTAAGTGAATCTCATAAAGTCATCCACAACCACCAACGAAAATATCTTACCAACCATGTTCATTGGCTGAATTGGGCCGAAAAGATCCAGGCGGAGGAGCTCCAACGATCACTTAGTTACTACGTTATTAATTTACTTAAAAGATTTCTTAACTTGCTTACCCAGTTGGCAAGTAGATCATAGTTTATCCTTTTTAAAACCGATGCTGGGTAACCACATAACTAATTACTTTTTGGTTAGTTTGTACAGAATGTTCATATTTATAGACCTAACCTTCTGTGCCAAAGCCACGAATTATCCTCCTTAGATACAAGACACACATTAGAAGAGCCTAGGGATAAATCAATCATATATACATTATTGATTCGATGAGCAAAGAGAATAGCAGAATCAGTCTTACAATCAATTACTGAGCATCCTGCTGAGTCAAATGTAACCTTTTGCATTTGTCACAAAGTTGGGCTACACTAAGCAAGTTGAACTTCAGACCTTTGACGAGAGAAACCTCTTCGATTGAAGGAGAGACACAAACAATGCCACAGCCCACAATCTTTCCTTTCTGGTTATCTCCAAAACTGATACTCCGATTTCTTTTGCACTCTAATGAGATGAACTGGCTTTCATCTCCCATCATATGGCTCGAGCATCCGCTATCCACATACCACATTCTAGAGTCATCAGCAGATCTAAGGCTCACCTACAAAACAATTACGTTTTCTTAGGTATCCATGCTTTCGAGCTGGGTCCTCCCTTGTTAGAAGTGCTTAGGTTATTCTAGTCTTACTCGTCATAATAAACATTTCTATGCTTAATAAGTGTATAATTACACTTATTATCATATTAATTTTACACACTAAACACTATAGTTTAAGTCATTTTTATACTTCATATAAAAGATTTCACGTGGTATTGAGTTATTTTTTATGCAAATGCAGATACTAGGTAAATCTTTGGAGTAAAATGATCAAAAGTGGAATATTATGAAAAACGAGTGAAAAAGATGCATGGAACTTAAAGATTTGGCTTAGGATCGAAGTTGTCAAAGATCAGTGAAGTTACAAGGAGAATTCTGAAGAAAAATGCAATTCACAATCGTGACTTGTTCTTCTTCAGAATAGAAGTCTACCAATCAAAGATTCACGGTTGCGACATGTATATCACGATCACGGCTTGGATGGTTTTCTGGTTTTATCTTCTTAATTACCAATCGCCAAATAAGCATGATCAACTGCCATCAACTACCAATGAAAAGACACCTATTAGAAATCAACCAATCATGAAAATGTGCATATCCATTGTGGATTAGATTGAAGCTTCTCAACCAATCACAATGAAGTGATGCAATATTTCACCAATGGACGCGACTCTTCGTTTGGATAGACGCAACCCTTCAAACTCTATAAATAGGGCTCCAAACTTCACAAATTTCATGCATCATAGTGCATCACAGTGCAGTGATATAGAGGGAAAATATTAGAGTGCATGAGAGAGATATAGTGTGTGTATAGATAGAGAATTCACTACATTCATAAGTGTTAGCGAGAAAATGTTTAAGTGATTAGAATTCTTATTTCGATCACTAGATTTCTCTTTATTCTTAAGCGATGGTTGAATAAGTGTACTTGCAAATCACTTATCAATAAAAGTTTTCGTTCTTCAATATTCGTTTGTTCGATATTCGCAAAGAATAGCATCCTAGCGAAGGTTCTGTAAGGGCCGAGACCGAATTTAAAGTAGAAACAGGAATTGCAAGAATTGACGCCTCCCATTAAAAAGTGGATACGGTTTGATCAACTTCATCTTTCACTTGCATACCTTACAACTTTGCTTTGCTTTCTGCTTATACTTTCTATTTCGAAGTCTATGATATGTCTATGTGTTATAATGTGTATTTCGTGTTAAGTCTTTTATGTTAATCAAGTTATATGTGTTGGACTTAATTTTAAGAGTAGTTTCGAGGTTAACAATATCGTGTGTAATCACAGGATCTGTGATATAACGCTGTTTAGTGAGCCAACATTTTTGGAATGGTAACTTGCTAAATGTGGCTATGTGAGAGCGACCCGTACTAAGCATAGTATTGACGTTGTCCAGGTTTTCGTTTGCGCTAGGTTTAGAAAAGTCATTTCATGTGTTTCTCTACGGTGAATAATTGAACATCTGAGTATTTAGAACCGAGTCTGTTAGATTAGTTTAGTGAATCGTAACATATTTGTTGAACTTGCATGCTTTCTCTGCTATCCTTATTTCGTAGGGAAAATCTATATATTTAGATTCTCTAATCTTTTATATCTATATTAACTCATGTTTTATTATAACCCTCCTATCCAAAATTATCAATACATATTATTTTCTTTATCCTTATTCCCTATTTGATCTTTAGAGCTAGTCCTTCCCTGTGGGATCGATATCTTCTAAAACTACATCGCAACTGTATACTTGCAGTTATCATCATTTTTCTATTTTGATAAGGGGTATTGGCAACACCTATATTTTACATGAACAAGTTTTTGGCATCGTTGATATATAGTCGAATCTTGCAAACAAACTATTAAACATATCAGTAGAAAAGTGGCGAACATCAACACTCATGGCCTCCAACACAATACTCAATAAGACTCATAAGGAAGGAAGATTGATCAGAAGCCAGTAGGCCTGACATTCACTATGTAGTCTGCTACTGTGCAAGATATCAAAGTGATCCTAGGGAATCGCATCTGAGTACAATAAAGAAAATCCTCAAATATCTGCTTGGAACCATAGAAGTCGGATTATGGTATCCAAGTAATGCAGAATTCTCACTGAAAAGATTCACTGACACTGACTATGGTAGAGATCAATTGGAAAGGAAAAGCACTACTGGAGGATGTCATTTTCTGGGAATAGCAGTTTCTTGGTACAGCAAGAAACAAACCTCAGTAGTGTTATCTACTACAGAAGTAGAATACATGGCTACGGGAAGCTGTGTTGCTCAAGCGTTATGGATCAAATAGCAACTAGAAGACTATGGAGTCAAGTAGGGTGCATAGAGATCCTCTGTGATAAAAAAAGTGCAATTGATCTGTCAAAGAATCTAGTTCAGCATAGCAGAATAAAGCATGTCAAAATCAGACACCACTTCATAAGAGATCATGTTCTCAAGAAAGACGTAAAGCTGGTATACATCTCTACTGAAGATCAAAGAGATGACATCTTCACCAAATCTCTAAGCAAAGATCAGTTCGCCTTCCTCAGAAGAGAAATTGGTATGAGTAACCCTGTGTGAAAGTCACTCAGAAGTTAATAAAATTACTCAGAAGAGTAACTAGTCTCAGAAGCAACAGTAGTCCTCTGAAACCAAGCACCGTGCTACGTTTCAGAAAATTTAACCCGGGAATCTTTCCATATTTCAAAATTCAAAACCTCGAAACCTAAGCCGGATCTTTAGGTTAAAACTGTTCACATTCTTCAGTTAGTTATGTACTTGATGGTTATCTATATGCCTTAAATGGTAAATACTGAATCAGTTACTGCTATAACTCAGCGAATTACCATTCTATCCCTCTAAAACTACCCATATAAATAGGTAAAGACTGTTCATCATCAAAACACTTTACCAAAATCGCAAAATCTCTCTAAGCTTTCTGAGAAACTCCTTCTAAAAACCCAAATTTTTTCAAACCCTAACTACTCTAATGGCTTCTAAAAGAACCAGATCATCAAAAGAAGGCCCCAAAGAACAAGTAGTCATCAAAATTCCTTCAAAGACCTTTAAACCTGTTCTATACATGTCAAATCCCACTACTATCATCCCCCAGCGATTTCTGGGAGACAATGCCTTCCTTGAAGCACCTTCATTTAAACCAACTATTGAATTTCACCAGTTTGGAACATGGTTGAGGCTGAAAGAGAAAACTTTTCCAAAGATTATATCTGAGTTCTATAAAAACCTCCAGAGATGTACTGTAAGTGATGAGGAACTCAAAACCAAGGTGAAAGGAAAGGAGATGGTCATTACTCCTGCCTATTTAGCTAAACTGCTAAATTTGAAAGATGAAAGCGTGCCCTAAGAAGAGGCTGTGAAGACTTAGCTCAGTATAATAAATAGGCCTTCATGCTAGAAGGATGGTTTAGGGAGAAAATAAGTACGCATATGCCTCAGGAACCAAGGTATTGGCAGTTTATAATGACTCATCTTCTTCTTCAGAAGATGAACTCAACAAATGCCATATCCAGCTATGAGCACTGCATTTTAGTGCATCTGGTCAAGAAGAGAAAGGTCAACTGGCCTATTGTTATAATGCAGCATATGCTTCACCACAAGTTCACACTTGGTGGTTTAATTAGTAGGATTGTAGCATCCTTCGGGGTAAACTGCTCAAAGGAAGAAGGATATCTAGGTAGTGAGATCGTAAAGAAGACCTTTGATAAAAAGGTTGACTATGGGATGAAGTGGAATAGAGAGGAGGCCTTGAAGAAAGATTTGGCCAGAAAGCAAAGGGAGAAGGAGTTAAGGGCTACTAAGAAAGAAGAGGGTGCAAAAGGGGTTGAGGAAGTCTCCCTCAAAAGGCAGAGGGAACCTATGTTGAAATAGGAGGAAGTCCCAAAGGTAAAAAGTCAGCAAAAGTAAGGCACTTACTGCTAAGGGTGTGGTAATTCTCACTGAAGTCATTGAGGGAAAGGTTCAGGGGATTACCTAGTCCATGAACAAATTCCAGTACATGCCTAGGCCTTTAGAGTAGAACAGCTCAGAAGATGAGGAGGAGGATAGGAGGCCAATCAATATTTTGACCAAGAGGAGAAGGGGAGAATTTAATCTAGATATGGCTATCCCCAGTGATGAGGAAGAAGATAAGGTTGAAGAGAAAGAAGAAAAGGCAGAGGAGAAAGAGAAGAAGGGTGAAGAAAAGGAGGAGAGGCAGAGACACAAGAAGGCTAAAACTTATGGCGAGATTGTTATCTCAGAGGATGACCCTCAGAATGATGATATGATCAGGGCCATGAATCAAAGCTTAGTGGAGGTGTTTACTCATGTTCCTTATAAAGGGATAGTTGGAGATATAAGGATAGCTGCTGAGGATATCAGAAGGGAAGAAAACCCCCGCTCTAGAGGAGTTCACAACCAAGATGAAGGAGAAAAGCACCTCTGAGACCAAGAAGGATGACTTAGAGGAGGTGGATGGAAGGGTCTTGGAAGGGACCTCGGTGGACTTTGACTTGCCCTTAGGGGCTCTCCTAGTAGCTCCAAGTCCAGTACCTTTAAAGGTGGCAAATCCTACTAATTTCCTACTAGAGAAGAAGCCACAGTCTCCTCCTCTGGATCAACAAATGGCTGTGTTTGATCCCTCTCCTCTCTTCTCAGCCACTCTTGAGACACCTACTAAATTTCTATCTACACCAGGAGGATCTCCTACACCAAATATCAAAGATCCTCTAATGGTGGTAGCATCCATTGCTCAAGAGGTGACTGAGGAGATTGAGGCTGAGGCCAAGAAGGATGAAGTAGCTGAGGATAAGGTTGAGAATAAGGAGAATGAGGCTAAAACCAAGGAGAAGAAGAAGGAAGAAGAAAAGGAAGAGGCTGATAAGCAATCTCTACTGAAAGAGAATTTACCAGAGGATGATCCATTCCTATCGACTCTTCAAAAGGAGGAAGCTCAGAGGACTATAGTGGCTGAATGGGGTGTTTAGCCATTAGCATTAGATCCTGCTGATGAGATCGTTGCCATGGCCCACTCAGTATTTGCCAAGCACAACATTAGGCTAGAGGATATAAGGGAGGAGGATAACAAGGATGAGGAGGATCAGAAAGAGGATGATAAGGATGAGGAAGAACAAAGAAAGATGAAGAAGTTCTGCTGGAGGATGTGAGTAAGGACGATGATGTTCAAGTCATGAGGGAGTCCAAGACTCAACAGCAGCAGCAGGAGCATTCCTTTGATCCAAAGGTTCTGGTGGATCCAAACAGCTCTCCGACTCTCATCCCTAAACCTACAAAACAAAGGATCTATAGAGATGAGTCCCTTAGTAGTAGAGGATGGATGTTTGGTGACTCTACTGAGGGAGAAAATGCTAATGCTCCTGTTCATGTAAACTCCATCCATCACATTGGAAAGACGCTTGATGATCTCCTCACAATGGCACTTCACCTAAATGACTCAGTCGTGGATATCAAACTTGCCCCCTTCAACCGCCAACTAGCCAAGAGTTTAGCCCTTATCTCTGAACAGGCGCAGATAATAATGGAAAGAGCTGACGCAATTCCTCTTCCTTCCCAAATTCGCTCTGAACTTATCCAACATCTACAGCCTCTCATAGAGACCAGACTCATCAATTACGTGGACATCTTAGAGTCCTTAAAGAAGTTGAACAGGTTGATGGATATTGGTGAAAAAGGTCGGAGATGATCCATGATAAAATCAGCGGGTTGAAATAACAGCTCCAGAGGCAGATAACTGATGTTATATCTACTCTAAGGACTGTCATTGAGCGCAATTCAACAGAATTCTCCATGGGGCTGAAGAATGAAGTCGAGGCACTCAGAACTCAGAATGCTTTCTGTCTGTGGCAGCAGGAGAAAATCCAAAGTAGTCTTGAAGAGATGCTGAAGCAAATGAAAAATTCTAAGGCTGAAACTCTTAATACTATTGCGGATTCTAAGTGGGAGTTAAGGTTTGAGATCTTCAAGGCTATTGAAGATTCTCATAAGAAGATAACTGACACCACCTTTGCTCAGAAGAATGAGGCTGTAGATGAAATAGATAATCAGCTAAAGATGTATACTGCTGCACTTACTAAGACCACTGAAGAAGCTAGAGATATAATGGTGGCAAGGAATGCAAGCACTTCAAAGGCCCTTCAGAAGAGCATTGATGGGTTAAGTAATCAACTTGGTGGCCTTTCTCTCCACTCCTTCTGCTCATATGATAGTGAGATTGTTCCGTTCTTACAGCATCTGGTGAATGGAGTGGATCTGGAATCAGAAGGTTCTTCAAGTTATCCTTGAAAGCATCTTTCCTTCCGTCCCCAGCAAAGCTGCAAAGCTGATTCAGTAGATTATCCCTCCTCTTCAAGTAAATGCAAAGGTTGTTCACAAAGTTATCCAGAAGTGTGTGCTTGATAAGCAGAAGATTATCACTCAACTTCTTGGCACTGAGTGGAGGGAGAAAGACAAGCACAGCTTCAAGGAGATCTGGGAACGGTGAATGACTTCAATTCAATCTCCAAGCAGCGCTATGGAGATAGACCAGCGAGAGAAGACTCAAGATAATGATGAATTCTTAGCGCTTAAAGAAAAACCTTTGTAATTGAATTCATTATTTTATTGTAAAAACTTGTACTCATAATTAATAAAAAGTTTTTACGTTTATCACAAAAGTACAAATCTTTGTTGTACTAACTTCCTTGTATGTTATTAAAACGAACTTAGAATTTAAGTATGTCATTAAAACATCCTGTGCTTGACTTCACTCAGAACCAACAAAATGAGGGAGATTGTTGGATTCTGAAGCTAAATTAGTTTTGTAAGTTCTGAGTTCATAAGCAAGTCATCTTCGAAGCCCCAGAATATGTTAGTAGAGCTATGATGCCTCAGAAGCAGTTAAAAGATCAGAAGAACACTCAAGACTCAGAACCTCAAAAAGTTCCTCTGATGTACTATAAAGGACAACTTAGTCTTTCGGTGCTAAAAGTCAAGAAAAATGACCTTGCATTTAATGCCGCCGCACGCTCTGTCTCCAAGTCTACTACAAGGTAAAATTTGTTGCAAGATCAAGAACAAAAACATTTCTGCAAATCTCATCTGCAACCACTGTACAAAGTGGGTCCCCAAAATCAACCTAATACAGCATGGAGCGAATTAGAGTTGGATGAGCTACTCTAACAGAATGTTAACGGAAACAAGATTGAGAGACAACGGCAGAGTTCCTGGCAACGGTCTAAAATCAACGAAAACATTCTCTCCCTCTATAAAAGGATGATTTTCGCCATTGAAGAAGGTTGCTGAATTAACAAAAGAATTCAAGAGTGAACAAATACTTAAATCTACTTGTAATCTTCTTCTAGCAAACATTCAAATCTTACCTATTTGTATTTGAGCTAATTGAAACAAAGTTCAGAAGCTCACAAAAATTGTTTTTCTATAAACTACTGTAAATCACACTAAGCTGAGGGTAAGTTAGTGTGAGAGAGCTTGAAAATCTCATTAGGAAGGTACTTAAGAGACAAGAAGCTTAGAGCCTTAGATACAGAAGAACGGTACTCCTGTATTGGTATAGCTCATCATAGGCAAGAATGTTGGAAAGAACTTCAGTCATAAGCTGTAAAGGGTTTGCTTTTCACCAGAAGAAAAGTCACAAGTGAATTAATCTTGGACAAGAGATTCCAAGGACTAGATTAGGCAGAGGCTGAACCAGGATAAAATCCCTGTTTGCTTTTTTGCTTACTTTGCTCTATTTTTTTGTTTAATTAATTCCGCAACTAAAACACTTAAATATATAAAGGGGATTTTGAGTAAAGGATGTTTACTCAGAAGTATCTTCAGAAGCAACTCTTGTGAAGAAAACAGTGAACTCAAAAAAGAGTCATTTACCCCGCCCTCTAACCTATTCTATCACCTTACTGGATCCCACACTATTGTTAATGCTGAGTATGATATTGACTCAGATTTTTCACTTGTTGTTTTGAGTTCTATCAGCTCTTCTAGTGTTTTGATTGACTCGGGATGTAGTTATCACATGAGTCCTAATCGAACATGGTTTGTTGATTTTAAGGAGCTAAAATATGATGTAGTCTATAACAAGTGATTTCCCTATCACCACACTTGGGATTGGTTCCATACAATTGAAGAATCAAGATGGATCAATTAGAACTTTGAAGGAAATTTACTACGTACCAGATTTATCAAAAGAACCTCATTTCTGTGGGAGTTTTAGAAGAAGAAGGTTTCAAAGTGCAAGTAAAAGGTGGAGTAATGAAGATAATTTCTGGTTCATTGGTGGTGTTGGAGGGAGTTCAGAAGAAAAACAGGTTGTATCATTACCAAGGTATTACTACTATTGAAAACACATCAGTGGCCTCTAATGATAAGGTGTTAGAAGTAGTTAGGTTATGACAAATGCAATTGGGACATGTTGATTTGGTATATCAATAGAATAAAAGTGATAATTTGTATAAATGTCAATCAAGTACTGGTGGATTAATATGTTGGAGGTCTAATTTACAATCAATGATTGCTTTGTTAGAGATAAAGTATAGTACAAAGGTTGTAAATGAGACAATTTGGCTTTGGGTGTTGCTTAGTGAATTGAGGATATAGAAGCACGCAAAGGCGCATTATGATATTCAAAGCGATATCATGTTGGCTAAGAATCAAGTTTACCATGCAAGGACGAAACAATTCGATGTTTGTTATCACTTCATACTAGAGGTACTTAAAGAAGGTAGAGTTGTTACCTAGAAGATTTGGACCAATGAGAATCTAGTTAATATGTTGACAAAGACAATAAGCTTGATCAAGTTCCAATATTGTTTGGACTTAATCAATACTGTCAAAATTTGAAGATGATATTGGAAGACACTATGCAAGATGTGGAATTTGTCAAGGTGGATATTTGTGAAGTTTCATATTTGACAAAGTTCACATGGACAAAGTAAAAAATAGATAGTCGAATTTTGATTAAAGGTTTAGTTAAGGATTGGCTAAAGTGGTTGATAATCAATAATTAATGACTCAATTTTGTGTATAAATAGCCATTTTGAGAATTCATTTCTTCATCCCAACATTTCCCTTCCTCGTTCTCTAAGATTTTTGTATTTCTTCTCTTGTATTTGTAATATTTCTCTTGATGAAATATTGATTTGGTACTATCAAAAGACAAAGGCATAATTGACAGAACCTTGTTAAAATATCGATATTTATCTCTATTTGATTTTTTGCACCAATAATACAATTTGCAAATCGTTTTCGCAAAAGAAATTTCTATTGATATTTGGGAATACAAGTTACAAGTGCTTGATCAAGAGGTTAGTCAACGGCCAGGATTTGACGGGCACTTAAGGATTTGTGTTTTGGTCCTTTAGTGAAATATATATATATATATATATATATATATAT
>CATIWQ010434646.1:0-10944 GCA_949673415.1 Euphorbia schlechtendalii
TACTTTATAGTCTTTTCAAGATTCAACAACTTAAAAGTGACTTAAAATTCAATTTTAAGAAACACTTTTAATGACTTAAAAATCGTTTTACAGAAACACTTAACTACTTATTTTTAAACTCCTTAAAAGTTAAAAAAACACTTTTAAATTATAAATCACAAGCCATAAGTTTGGAGAAACACCACCTAAATTTCTTACCTATAAAATAACTAACAATTATAGAATTGCATTGTAACAAAACAATTTCCATTGCTCTTCAAGTAAAAAGGTATTGCCACATTCATTTTATCTTAAAATTTTATTTTCCTAATAGAAGTCTCAAATAATGAAATCCAGTTGTATTAATCATTAACACATGTCAAACGAAGTATGAATTTTGAATTTAATCTTCACAATCACTTAACAAAATGCCTCTTATATATGAGATACTGTATTTCTTTATATTTATTAAGAATATATTACTACACATAAAGGTAGAACTGACTTGAAAATAAAAAGATACTTAATAAAATGAAAATAACAACAAAAAGCATAAAAAAAATAAAAGGAATATCTTGCAAATATCATACATACTACCCATTAAACAAAAGTTTTGCTAAATTGATTATCACTTTGTATAAAAAGATTAAATATAAGTTACAACTAGATAGCTATGTTACTCTAACTACATTTATATATTCTTAATTACAAGTACTAAATAAAAAACAAATACCACTAGTCAGCCTAACCCAATTCAATAATACACTAATATAGAAGGTTGTTGCTGCCATTAAACCTTAATTAAATTTCTCCTTCCTCCATTTTCCGCCATTAATGACCATCAATATAGCTTTATCATTCACTGCGTTTATCCAGATCAGACGATTGATCGAACTCCGATCAATTCTTCTTCCAATCCATCTACTTTCAAATTTAAGCAATTTAATTTTACATTTGCCAGCAAGTTCCTACCGTTAACTGGATCCAAATCTCCGTCGTTCCCTAGCTTCGAGCATGATTTTACTCCGCCTCCTTTTGAAACAAACACCGGATTCACCAGCATTGACCACCGCTCCGACCACCCTAACTGTTTTCCTTTACTGCTACCTTCGCCTCCGATCCTATATCCTTTCTTTACGCTCCATTCATTTGTCGAAATCACGTTTACGCTGTAACTCCGTTTTAATTTCGCGTTCGCCATTATCTGCCTCCTCACCTCCTCCGGCAATCTCAGAGTAAATCTTTCAACGTTTTCTCCACCTCGAACTAACGAATGCCCCGTCGAATGAGACCGCGGAAACCTCCCGGATTCACTCAATCTCGGCCGCCGGAGAGATTGTGCGGAGCCTCTGTTTCGCTCATCATTTACAGTAATCGCTAATTCGTTCGCTGATTCGCTGTTACTAGGAGGAGCTGGAACAACCTCTCGATCGAGATCCGGCGCCGTTTCCAGCGGCGAATTTTTCCGAGATTCGCCGGAATCTACCGCGAGCACGCCGCGACAAACCGGACACGTCACGTGAGAAGCCAGCCACTCGTCGATGCATTCAGGATGAAATACATGATTACAATTTGGCAGCAATCGCAGCGTTTCGTCATCTTCGAATTCGCTCAAGCAGATGGCGCATTCAAGCGTTTCTCTTCCGATCTTGACATCTTTCACCTCCGAGTAAACGAAAACGGGGAATTTCTCAATAGTGGCGGGATCGAGGCCGATCTGCGGTGAAATAATGCGAGCGGCGGCGGCGGAGAGGTTAGCGACGACGTCGGGCTCAGAGCAGTGGCGGATAAACATGGAGAAAACGCCGAGGAGGAAGAAGGCGCAAATGAGAACGACGGTGACTAAAGCGATTGTTGGATCGAAATTGGTATAGATTCCGTATTGACTATCCTGCGTTCCGTTGCGATTCTGTCCGTTGACGGCGGAGAATGAGAACAGCAGGGAAAGCAGGAGCGTGTTAAGATTCAGCCACGTCATTCCAGGGTGGATGATCGTACGGCGGAGATTGAGAATCTGGTGAATCATTTTTCTCGTGAAGAGGTGGACTCGAATTCAAGTGATTGAAATGAAAGGAAGAGAAGAATTATATTATAAATAAGACGAAAACTAAAATACCAAAACAAGAGTTGGGAGAAGTCGTGGGCGGGAAGGGAAGAAAGTGGAATTGAGGTGATGACGTGAATTATTAAAAAATTTCACATCGAGTCCGGTATTTTAGAAATATCATGTTTCATTACAAGACATATATCTTATTAATTGAAAATTTTTAGTTGTACATGAGTATTTTAAAGTACCCGGTATTGATGTAAATTTCTGTGATTTATAAAAAAAATTACATGAAGTCGGGTATTCTAGATTACCATGCTCCTAATGAGTGATACATTTCAATTTATAATTAATGAGACATGTGTCATTCATCGGAAGTAGGGTATTCTAGAATACTTAGTTTTATGTAAAATTTTTCGATTTATAATGTCCATGTGGCATACTCTTCCATGTATAATGAGAA
This sequence comes from Euphorbia schlechtendalii, assembly GCA_949673415.1. NCBI lineage: Eukaryota > Viridiplantae > Streptophyta > Magnoliopsida > Malpighiales > Euphorbiaceae > Euphorbia > Euphorbia schlechtendalii. The sequence goes on from CATIWQ010434646.1 coordinate 2,490, forward strand.
AATTATAACAAGCATGCAAGAGAAATGTTAGAAGACTAATGTGTCCAAAAAATCACTATATATTTTATTTATATTTTAGCATATATCAAGCATGCAAGAGAAATGTTCCAAGACTCGAATCTTATTATAATTTCTTGAGCAATTTGTGAAAAGCTCAGAAAATTGGAATACGTTAAACTCTAGGCTACTTTCAGTTGCAAAAAATATATATTCATAATATTTTCATACGAGTGTCCGACGAGCTTTTGATTTGCAACCCCTTCGAATCTCATAATAAAAATAAGATATGTAAACATTTATATAAATAGTAGTAATTTTTTTGTGTCAAATATTTTAGTTTTATATTTAGAACTCTTTTAAAGTTTTAAAGGATTTGATTCTTTTTTTTATTTTCTTTCTATTTATAATCATTTTGAGTGCAAAATAGAAACTAATTCAATCATAAAACCATTTGCTAGAAGATTCTAATTGTTTCTAATCTATACTCATATTACCACAGTCTAGAAAGAATCTATCTTTGATAACTATGGCTCTCCTGTCTTTAATATATAATTAGTCACTCCAAATTGATAATCCTAATCTCTAGTACCTTTAGGTATATATAATAATCAAATTAACAAATTATAAACTTAGTTCATGTAGTATACTCATAAGTTTGTATAATAAAAGATATTACATATTATTAGAAATTGTGGATTTATTAAGTTTTAAATGCATGTTAAAAGATAGTTTGGTAAGACATAAAATCAGCTACATTAATATCATCTCAAATACACAAAAGCGAAATTCGTGATAAGAAAACAATTGATGTCACACTCCTGAATATGAGTTTGACGTTCATTGTTTAATTAAACTTTTATCGGCAGAACGATACTTAACAGATTTTTCTTGTACTTAAAAGAAAGAATAGCATCAGTTTAGTAAAAATATTTGGTGTAACATTTTTCCGATGGTTGGGAATCTCTCCGCCGATTCCATCATCTGTCTATCATTTCCCGCAACTGTGGCAATCATTCTTCAAGCCTGGACTTTGTCGAGAATCTACTACCGTATTGTGATTCTTCATCATCTGGTTTATGCGGAAGAGAAGAAACAAATTTATATGGAGGGGCTACTATTGATAGATGACCCATTTATCTGCTGCGTTGAATTTGTGTTGGTTCATTTTCAAATGTAGCACGCGTTCGGTTAGTTTCTCGGTCTCGGATGTTTTCGCTAATCTGAGTTTGCTACTATTTTGTTGTTGAAGTTATGTGATTTTCACCTAAAAAATCACTTAATTTTCATATAAATATATTACATATCAACCTCGGGGAAGGTTTTTGGGTTTGGATTGAGGCGGTGATCAATTTATGTGGTACGATCTCTTAACTTTGACTATGTGATCGCTAAAATCATCGTAGTTGCCACTGTTGCCCTTCTCTTTTTTCTTCCCTCCTAGGCTTTATTTCTTTAAGTTAAAAAAAGAATAGACTCAACTACATCCAACAAAAGAACATATGTATATTCTTTGTCCTTTTAGATTCAAATTTGATAAATAAGATGTGAGATATCTGTACAATTAGTGACTCATTTAGTTGAGTGATTAACATTTAAGAAGAATGTATTAGTAGCCAAGTATAAGCATGAGATGATTATGGCACTCTTAAAAATTAAAGTATGATGTTATAAACAGGACATGAAAAGGGAAATGGGCAAATAAATATTATGGGCGAGGAGGAAGAAAACAAATAAGAGGATCGAAAAGAACTTAAAAATGAAACAACTTAACTAACCTTTTTCGAAAGAAAACTAAGAAAAACAGAGAAAAAAAGATAAATCTCAATTTGGATTCAAAGTAGTAAAGGTGGTGTTGGCTCTTTTGTTTCTTTCCCTAACTGCATACCTTTGCTTACACACTTTTGTCTGTTTTGTATGAGCATTATGTTTACTGTTTTAGTTTTTTTATGACTGTTTGTTTTTGTCATCTTTAAAATAGTTAAAAGTAATTATAATCAAATTTTTAGATTTGCTATTGAAAAGGAGAAAAAACAGTCGTTAAATAAGTCTCATACACTCGTCTCGCTCATACTTCATAAACTTTTTTCAAATATACACCCAAAAGAGGGAACCATTAATAGATTAGTCGTGATTACTTCTAACACTATTTATTATCTCTAAATTAAATTATCAAAAAGTAAAGGAGGTGATACGTAATTAGCCATCCAAAATCCATGCTAACTTTTCTTTCCTTCCCACAAAATTTTTTTATTTTCATAACAGAAGCTATGAAATGGGTGCTTATAGAATAAAAATTGTTCTAGTACTTTCAACTATATTAACAATAAATTGTTATTGGCAAGTAAAAGTCTAATACCAATTACCAACGTCGTACCAATGGATTCTATTGAGCAATAACAGTTACTGTCATCTATGTGTAAGGCTAAATCTTATAATTATTTATATTTTTTAACACTCCTGTATGCAAATAATGTCCGTTGGGATTGAAGTGAGTACAACACATACTCATTCTGTTATGTGTCCCAATTCAATTCAACAAATGGAGTTGTCGGGATTCAAACACTCGGTCTTTAGATCTAAGCTATCATGGTACCATTTGATAAAAAAAAACTTAGTATTTATATTATTTCTTGACACCAATATTTTATTTGGAAGTGGTCATGTAGACCAATAGTAGCCGGTTTGATAAAATTATAGATTATGGACAAAGTTATTTATTATGTATTGCATATTAGAGTTGTAGACAAACACAACCAGAACTAGATTTGATGTGGCGAAATCAATGATCATAAATATTCTGATGAAAAGAAAAATAAAGAAGGAAATATTATAAGTGCAACAATTGAGAAACAAACAACTATAATAGAGTAAAAGAAAGGGGAGCGGAAAAGCAATAAAAAAAATAAAAAGAGGGGTTTATACGGGAATATTAGAAAAAGTCAAAATAATTTTAGGTATGTCATGGTGTAATTTTACAATTTTCACATTTTAAGTTTGATTTTTCAAAAAACGTGAATTTAAGTTTTGTTTTTTTAAAATATGTAAATATAAAAATAATCACCGATTTCGGGTATAATAATTATTATACCAGGTATAATAGTTATTATACCAGGTATAACAGACATTACACCTGGTATAATAGTCATTATACCAGGTACAATGTCTATTATATTGTTCGAATATTAAATTTGAAACCAGAGATTAAAATTTTAATTATCTTTAATGATTTGAATAATTCTCTGAAATTCTTTGTTATGTTGACTATTATACCGGGTATAATAGTCATATTATCTGGTATAATGATTATAATACTATTCAAATGCGATATCTGAAACTTAATTTTAATACTTTTTATCTTAAATTATTTGTTATAATATTAGTTTGCATTACACTAATATAATAACATGATCTGAAAACTGGATCTTAATGTGAAATGTGTAACTTGATGTATAATGACTGTATACTATTCAAATGCGAAACTTGAAACTTGATTTTTTTACTTTCTTTATCTCCAATTTTGTGAATATGTTTTTGTATTACTCGATATACAAGTTATAATGGTTATTATATCTGGTATAAAAAGTATCATACCTGGTATTATAATTATTATACCATATATAATGACATGATGTGAAACTAAATTATAATGAAAGTCAAAAAAGACATAAAAACTAACAAAGTTATCAACAATCACACCGCAATCTTCATACTTGAGAAATTTGAAATCATATGTCCAAATTCCATCATAATGCACAAAAACAGTTAACATTTTACACAGAAAAAGCTGAGTAAAAATACAGAAAACAAAAATCATACAAACCTAAACTCGTCGGAGGAAAACTAAACTCACCGGAATAGGAATAAAAACTGAAACTAATCGTGAAATCTCATCAAAACTAAAAATAAACTCATCGGAAAAGTGAAACAAATTGAACAAAATCGTGATCTACAAATATAAAAAGAAAAAAGAGCAGAGAATGAACTAATAAATCGCAGCAAAAAGTAGATCGGAACAAAATCACAAGAAAAATAGAGAAAATTGAAAAGAGATTATCAAATTGGAAAAACTAATCGAAGAAGAAAGCAAACCGGAATATAGATAAAACAGATTGGAACAAATCGAAGGAATGAAAAGAGACAGCAACATAGATCAGAAAATTGATGAAGAGATCGGAATGAAAAGAAAAATGTAGCAACAAATTTGGATCTAGATCGAAATTTGATGATGAAATTAGAAGGAGATAAAAAAGCAACAACAAGTTGTGATTTGAAGAGATTTTGATTCACAAAAATATTGATTTGAAGAACAAGAAGAAGAGAGAGAGAAAAAGAAATCTGAAAAAAGGAGATATTTAATTATGGTAAAAGAAAAAAACAAAATCAAAAATCATAAAAAGTAAAAATATTATTTATTTCCTATAAAAGGAAATATATTTTACCTAAAAAAGGAATTGACTTGTATTGTACCACTGGATCTTGGAACGGGTCCGTCAGCCCGCAGTCCATACACGCCTTTCATGGGGTGGGTTTGGACAAAATAATTTGATAATATTCCCGGTTTAGCCCGAACCCGAAGAGACCCGAGTTTAATATAAAAAGGGTTCGACACACCCGGAATGTATATTTATTTCATATAATCATGGTAAAAAAAAATACGGTTGATCATTTAAGTTTAATTCAGTTCAATTAAATTAAGTTCAGTTAAGTTTAATTCAGTTCAGCTTTCAAAAGTTGAAGATAACAAAACCTTAGTTGATTGATATTAGGTGATACTCTTTTTTGGCCTAACATTCACCGGACTCCTTTTATTTTAAAGATCTGCTGCTTCAAGCAAAGCTGCATAGGAATAAAATTTGTGGAATAGTTTTTTGTGGTAGAACAATCGATTCAGAAGATGATATTAGGCTAGTGTAAACATTATGAATAAGTCTATCTGATATTTACCATCTTATTTAGGGGAGAGCAAAAGACAAAAAAAACCGAACCGAACTGGAGAACCGGACCGAACCGAACCGACCTGAACTAATTTGGTTCGATTCTTGGTCCATATATGTGAATCATTTGGTCCTTGGTTCAGTTCTCGGTTTCTGGGAAAAAATCCAAAAAAACCGAGAACCGAACCGAATTATAATCATATATAAATGAATGGAATTTTAGTTCAGATACAAACTCCACTAAACCCTAGCCATTCTACAATTCATCTGATCATTCTCTTCATTCTTAATTTCTCATTGTTCCAAGTTCCAACTCTCTAATATCTTCTATCTTTGTTCCTCAATTGAAGATTTCTCTAGTTCTCTACAGTCTGCACTTAGAAGTTTCGATCCTATCAATTAGCATATTCACCATCTGTAAGTTCTCTACTTCTCTTCCTCTCTTTCCTCCTCGGTATATCCTCGTTATTTTCCTTTCTAGATTTCAAATTATAATATATTTCATTTTTATTATGTTAGTAATTGAAATGGAACAACAAAACAAGTACTTTGGATGTTTCTGATTCTTGTTGTATTTAGTTGATTAGTTCAGAAATTTGGGTTCAAATTAAACATTTTCCCCATTGAATTTTGAGTTTATTTAGTTTTATTTCTTAATCTCGAGTTCTAATATGAAATTGCATCCAATTTATATTGATTTAATTTTTGGTCTCATGAGTCATGATCATGGTAATTGTCATTTTGTTCTTTTGTTGATGTCAAGGAAGAAAATATGTATGTTGAAGTGTTGAGTACGTGAATGTGAGTTTTGAATTTATTTCTACAAATTATGAATTTATATGAATATATTTTTTGTACTGAATTAGATTTATCAACATCATTAAGCATTAATAATAGTTTATCTTTTTTATCTAATATCAATTTGAAAAGTGCACACGGGTATACCTCTGTCATCTTTGATCAACCATCATTATCAATAGTTATAGTTTATCTTTTACCCAATATCAGTTTGACAAGTGCAGAGGGGGTATCCTTTTCAAGTCCTTGTCTAACAAGAAAATACTTTTTCACGGGAAGGGAAGCCATATAAACTAAGTTGTAAACTAATTAGTAATTATCAAATTAGTTTACTAATTCTTTTATCCAATTTGAAACAACTCTGAATATCAATTTGAAACTCTTGTTATTAAATCATTAATTTTACCTATATAGATGGCAGAGGGATCCAATCAAAAGTTTGGAATTTTTATTGAAGATGTGGACATTATGAGTGAGGATGGAGAAGAAGCTCAAGTTATGGCTGATCAGCCCGAGCCAACTGAATCATTGAATGAAAAGGAAGTTGAAGTTAGTTCCAAGAAAACTAGAGCAGCAATGGCTCCAAGAGCAGCTTGTTGGAAGCACTTCAAAAGGTTTGTTGATTCAGTCACTAAAAGAAGTAAAGGTAAGTGTAATTACTGTGGAAAAACTTACTTTTGTAGTGGTCTTATCAATGGAACTTCTTCTTTGAATAAACACTATAAAAAATGTCTTAAAAATCCTGATAATGCTTCTAAGAAGGCTTCCAACCAAGCTCAAACTGAACTTAATTTTCAACCTTCCGAGGGTGCAAATTTTGAGGATGATTCTGCTACTTGGAAATTTAACCAGAAAACTTGTAGGGAGGCTGTTGCTAGATGGATTATTAGTGAAGAGTTACCCTTTAGAATTGTAGAATCCAAGTCCTTTAAGAAAATGATGAGAACTCTTTGTCCTAGATTCAAGGTGCCATCTAGGTGGACCATAAGTAGGGATTGTGGTAAAGTGTATGATGAGGAGAAACTGAAATTGAGAAAATACTTTAAATCCCATACTCAAAGAATTTCAATTACAACTGATACATGGACATCCATTCAAAGAATTAATTACATGTGCATCACGGCTCATTTTATTGATGATAATTGGCAATTGCAGAAAAAAGTGCTGAATTTTTGTGTAATAGATTCTCATAAGGGCAATGACATTGGTATGATGATAGAGAAATGTTTGTTGGATTGGGAGAACAAAAATTTATTTACTATTACTGTTGATAATGCCTCTCCTAATGATGTTGATGTTGCTTATGTTAAAGAGCAAGTATTGAATTGGGGTCATGGTGTTAATTCTGGTGAATTCATGCATATGAGATGTATGGCACACATTATTAATTTAATTGTGTAAGATGGATTAAAAGAAGTTGGAAAATGTGTTAAGAAAAATAGAGCTGCAGTTAGATATGCTAGGTATTCACCTAGTAGATTAAAAACATTTAGTGAGTGTGTGGAAAAAGCAAATATTGAATGCAAGAATTTGTTATCCTATGATTGTCCCACTAGATGGAATTCAACATATTTGATGTTGTCTACTGCTGAAAAATTTGAGAAGGTATTTGAGAGGATGAAATTGGAATATAGGAGCTACAAATTAGACTTGGATGGTGAGCATGGAGTTCCTTTATTAGAGGATTGAGAGAATGTTAGGAAAGTTTCAGTGATGTTGAAATTGTTCTATAATTTGACCTTGAGAATTTCGGGTATAAATTATGTGACTAGCAATACACTTTAGACTGAAGTTGGTAGTGTACTTGCAAAATTGTCATTTTGGATCAATGGTCAGGATCTCCAATTAAAGTCTATGGCTGAGAGGATGAAGGTAAAATTTGATAAGTATTGGGGGGAGCATATGAAAATGAACAAATTGATTTGGTTTGCTATTATCTTTAACCCTCGTAAAAAATGTGTGGTTATTAATATTTCTTTTACTCAGCTATATGGTATGGAGATAGGTACTTTACTTTTCAATAATGTAAAGGATTCATTTAGTTTGCTGTTTATGGAATATCAAAAAATGCATGATGTTGCCAAGGGTGCTAGTGACAGGTTAAATTATTTAGGAAAAGAAGTTGAGGAGATAGAGAACTCACCAACTAATCTTAGCCCATATGAGCCTCCAACAAATTAATTTCATGAGATTTTAAAGAAACAGAAAGGGGAATTTAGAAGGCCTAAAAAATCTGAGTTAGATTTATATTTGGAAGAGGCCTTAGTGGATCGATACAAGGGATTTGACATTCTAAATTGGTGGAAGATAAATTCTGCTAGATTTCCTATTCTTAGCATTATGGCTCGAGATATATTAGCTGTACCAGCGTCTACAGTTGCTTCAGAATCAACCTTTAGTACTAGTGGATGCGTGCTTGATCTTCATAGAAGTTCATTGTCGCCCAAGGATGTTGAAAGTTTGATTTGTGCACAATATTGGATCCGGGAACAAGAGCATCCATTGTTTACTGAAGAAAGCATGGATGATGTGGATAAAATTGAAAAAGGTTTTTTTTTATTCTTTTCAAAGCAATATATCAAATTCAATATATAATGAACTTATGAATCTGTAACTAATAATCTGAATATAAATATGCAGAGTTTAAAACCTCGACAATGTCCACTTCAAGTGAGTCAATAACGTTCAATAGTAATTAAATCTAATTCAATTCATATTTTATT
>CATIWQ010434696.1:0-32435 GCA_949673415.1 Euphorbia schlechtendalii
ATATGTATGTATTTATGTATATGTATATATACATATACATATATATATATGTGTGTGTGTGTGTGTGTGTGTGTGTATTGCGTGTGAAATGTAAAATAATTATTATATAAAAAATTCAATTATATTTTAATTGATTTTTTACTATAAAAATAAACATAGATGTAGGTGAATGTGGTGGTAATAGTGGTATTGGAGGAAGTTGTGGTGAGGGGTGGTGGTGGCATTAACAAGGTGGTGGTGGTGGTGACGGGGTGGAGGAAGTGGTGGTGGCGATAACGATGCGATGGCAGTGTCGGGATGCAAGATGTAGTGGTAGCGACGGTAGTAGGGAGGAGGAAGTGGTGGTGGCAATAATGGCAACGAGGTTGTGGTGGCGCTGACGATGGGGTGGAGGAAGTGGTGGTGACAACAACGGTGATGGGGAGGAGGAAGTGGTGGTGACAGTAGTGGTAACGAGGTTGTGATGATGACGGCAACGGGGTTGAGGAAGCAGTGGTGGTGGAGTGGAAGAAGTAGCAGTAATGGTGGATGAAGTAGAGGAGGACGTGGTGGTGATAGGTGGAGGAAGTGGTGGTGATGGAGTAAAGAAAGTGGTAGATGTGTTGTAGTGGGTTAAAGAAGTGGTGGTGGTGGTGATGATGATAGTGGAGGAGGTAAGGAGATAAATTAAAAAAGTAAGGGAAAATGTTTTTTTATTTTTTTTTTTACAAAAAGTCATTTTTCGTTATTTACATGATATTTCCAGGCTGACTTACACAATATTTTTCTTTGATTTATTTTCTATATCAAATCAACGCTGAAAAATCCGAAAAATATTTTTCTGCATAATATTCTTCGTTAAACAAACAGAGCCTTAGTACATAATTATAGGCTGAAATTTATTATAGGCTTAATACACTTTCCCTCGTGTACTTTTTTCCTAGAAGCATAACATAATTGTTAAAAGTGACCTCATAACCCCTTGAATATAGTAAGGTGAACCCTATAATCCCCTGGATTTATTAAAATTCAACCTCATAACCACATGTTCTTGACATGCCAAACAGTTGCAAAAGTAAGTTTGTTACTAGAAATGCTATTTTTGTGGCATTTTTAAATTTGCAACTAGTAGTTGTCTTTTCCCGGAGATATATAATTTCGCCATTAACCATATCTCATCAATATTGATATGTTAATTTATATATTATAACTCATCCATGAAAAGCTTGTTTCTTCTAAAAATAAAAGAAAATTTATTTAAAAATGAAATGAGGAAAAGACTTACTTAATGGGTAGTATTTAAAAAAATATCGATTCATTCATAGTCTGAACACAAGTCTTCGTAACACTTTCCGAACTCTCTGCCTACTCTTCAGTAACTTATAATAAAATTTGCCCAAATCCATTGAACGTAAGGATGATGAAAGGACTGATCATATAATCCATTTAACAACTAATTAGAAGTTTCCTAGCAACCTATAGCAATATATATATTAACCAAACCGTCAATTATGACCATTTTTTTAGCCTATCACAAACTTTTAAATTTGTTTTTGCCTGTTCACCACTTCATATATAAGCCCATCATAATGTGACATTTTTGCCACTCAATTTGAAATCAATTAGACCGTTTAATTTCAAAAAATACAATGGAAGGTTACAAGAACACAAAACAGCAGCAAGATAGAGTAGCTAGAGAAGCTAGGTACCGGGGAATTCGGCGGCGGCCATGGGGGAAATTTGCAGCTGAGATACGTGACCCGACTAGAAATGGTGCCCGACGATGGCTAGGGACTTTTGAGACAGCAGAAGAGGCGGCTAGGGCTTATGATCGAGCTGCTTTCGCTTTTCGGGGGCATTTGGCGATACTTAATTTTCCAAATGAACATCAATATCATAGCCAAACTTCTCAAATTATATCGTTCTCGAGTTCTTCTTCGTCGAATTCGAATTCAAGTTCGAACTCATACTTGAATTCAAATTCTTTTTCAATTTCGGATAGCGGTGGTTCTTCTGAAAAGCAACAAGTAATTGAATTTGAGTATTATGATGACAAATTGTTAGAGGATCTTCTTGAGATTCAAGATGGCAGGCTTTTTTGATTGATTTATGTGATCATTGTAATTCTTTCATTTATTGTTGGTTAATTCTTGATCATTTTTACACATTGATAATTCAATTTGGGTATGATTAAACAATTTTCGCAGTCCGTGCGTGCTTTCTACAAATAATATTGAAGTACAATTCCGTCTTTATTACCATTCTTTAATTGATTTCTTCTAACTTTTGTTAGATTCAAATCATAAGGTTATGGAACCCCAAGGATGTGGTCCAGGACTAGTACATCCTTAAGCATTAACCGGAGATCAAACGCTTGTGATGTGTATAAAGCAACTTTAAGTCTTAAAACAATCATCATGTCTTTCGAGGCATCCACAAATTGATGATCTGGGATTAGTTTGGATGTGAACATGCTTTAAAGGTGCCGCCCCATAGTTGGGACCTATATAAGAACTCCTTGTGATGAAAACCAAAAAATTATAAGGGTATGGAAATGAAGAAATTTTTACTCGAAGAAATTTTTACTCGAAAAAGTGAACAAATGATAATAGGTCACTTTTTACATGTTAACTTGTAATTTAACATGGTTTAAATGGATTGACACGTGTTACACGCAACATAGCATGTTAGATGTACTCTATAACTTCATGTCATCACTACAAGAAATCAAGCTATTTGTGACGGTTGGTAAGAAGTTGTCACATAAATTCATATGTGATCATAAATAGTTGTCACGGTAACAATTCGTCACAAAAAGTATTTCATAATTGTGACAATATGATGTTGCCACAATTATTATAATGTTTGTGACAAAAACATTATTATCACAATATTTTCATTTGTTACAACTTTTGTTGTCATAAAAAAATATTAATTGTGACAGACTTAACATGTCTCATAATCTTTCAATTTACACAAACAATATAACAACTTTAGTTAGTTGTCACAAAAAAATCATTTGTGACAACGATTAAACTGTGACAAATGTATACAAGTTACAAGTTTTCTCCTTATCACCATATATGCATTGGATGCAACTGAAATTTGGATTGAAGGGAACTCACTACTATATAATTTGAATTGAAGAGATATCAGAACAGTGAACAAAATTTATTTTACATTCTAGTTACATAATTCTTAATGTCCACATCTATAACCCAAAAAGGTCAAAACAAACCCCAAATCTTTGACAGAAGCAGAAAATGCTTTGGGTCGGATAGCTAACTCAGACTATTTATGCACAAAAACCCAACAAATCTTCACGTATATTGAGTTCCAATATATTAATAACACATTTAGTTTTATGCAACAGATGCCAAGTCCATTAACTTTAATTATTTTGCCATCTAAAGCAGTAAACCTAGTGCTCTGAATTTAAATAAAGAATATAAGACATTGTAATGCATTCTCAATAGACCAAATAGAGTGGTGTCTGAAAGAAAATCAAATGGTTTCTTGTAAAAAAATTAAAACAGGATAAGCATAACAACATTTACCTGAGGATTAGCAGATTTAATAAGAGCAGAGTCCACGACACAAGCCCTAACCCTTCCCATTAATATTGATCCTGACTCTGAAATTTCTCTTGTATTAATTCGATTCCAAATCTACAACAAATGAACACAATATACTAAAAACAAGATAATATTCAACTACTAGAACTCATAATTCTTTTATTATTTTAATTGGTAATACATTTCTTTTAATTTTTATAATATATATACAGTTGTTACAATACAAGTTATATTGATTCTATTGGTCAAAGTACCTACATAGTAAGAAAACAAAGATAAACTATTATTCTCATCAACATCAAACATAGAAATAGCTCAATCACAGTGAAACGAATGGGCAAAATTACAAAAATTAACAAATCAGATTCCAAACAAAGTACCATAAATAGTATGATGGCAGAATTAAAGAGGAAAGAATAAATTACCCCAAAGCTGGCGTTTCACATAACTTGCAGGAGAGCCATATGATAAGATTAATTCCGGCCGGCTCACCGGAGTCCGGTACTCCAGAATACACAAGTGCAGCAATGATGGTCATGGAGCTGCTACGGGAAAAAAATCATCTATCCCCAATTGGTATCCACATGCTTGTCCCCCTAATCAAGAAATACCACATGTCAACTTTTATTAAATTTTAATTAAAAAAGTAATAAAATATAATAAAAATTGACACATTTCTTGATTGGGGAAACAAGCAAGGAGACATCAATTGGAGACAGAAGATTTATTTCCGTGCTATGGTAGTATTGAGAAGAACTGCTGATGGAGGAAGGAGATGAAGTTAACCAGGCTATGGTTGTTTTGACTTGGCCAGCTTTTCAGAATAAAAGGTGACCAATCAAAATAATGATCAACAGCTGTAATAATAAATATTAAAAAAAGTTACACGTGACTTTTTTTACCAAAAAAGAATAGACTCATTCAACTCCAAAATCCAGTTACTATTTTTATTGATTAACTAAATCAACTTCAATATCCTTCATTAAATTCTAATAAATCTCTTCATCTTTCCATACCTCCCTTTCTCCTTCACAGAAATTGTATTAATTATAGTACTTTTTATTTCTTACTATACTATATTTCTTTTATCTAAATGTTTAAACTGTCAATGTCTTGGCCCCAGGTCTTGAGAGTGCGTGTTGTGTACTAAGCGGCGGCTACCATTGTTTTCTGTTCCATTATTTTCTTACTTAATTCTGACATAACGTTTACTGTTCCATTGATTTCTGACTCAATTCTTACATCATTATTGCCCCATAGATTTTTCGTTTCTTGAACCTCGTAATCCTATCGAACTTTATTGAGCGCATCAGCTTGTGTGTTTTTGATGGAGCAAGATATAGTTATGAACTCTAGCGGGAGTATGATCGGATGCGACTGGGAGAGGTCGAAGAGATACAGATTCAAGTGGGTGAAAACCCTAACCCGGATGACCCAAATAAGTATTAACTGAGTTTTGTGGGACAACTATTTGCTGAAAGGGAGCCAGAAATATAATAAATTCAGAGAGCTCTATCGAAGTTTTGGGTTCCTAGATGCGGAGTTATTATCGAAGCAATCAGTTGTAACAGATTCATTTTTAAGGTCTTCCACCAGGTGGAGTTCACTAGGGTGGCTTCGGGTGCCCTGTGGACCTTCAATAACAAATTAGTGGCCTTGGTGGAGATTATAGAAGGTATGGATCCGGCTACGGTGGATATCTACAGTACTCTGACTTGGATGCAGGCGTTTAGGATCCCGGGAGGAGCTGTGTCGGAGCATATGCATTAAGCCATCAAAGAGTATCTAGGGGAGCTATTGGAGGTGGACAATGATGAGGACGGAAGAAACAAATCCTACATGCTTAAGGGTTCAGATTCTGACAAATAAACCGTTAAAGAAAAGAATGGCGGTGAGACATGGGGCCAGTAAACTGGTCTATGTGGAGTTTAAATATGAGAGGCTCTAATCTTTCTACTTATATTGTGGGCTATTGGAGCACATTGAATGGTTTTTCCCTCTAACATATGTTCACCAGGATTTAACGAATCAGTATGACAACTCAATTAAGGCCACTTTCCGACGAATCCTGGTTATGGATGAGGATCGATACTTGCGAGATAAAAATGGTAATATACTGAAGTTAAATAAACGTAGGGAGGGGGCAGATTCCAGCCTAAGTCGCATTGAGAATTCAGCCAAGGAGATTGAAAGGGCCCTAGATAATTGTAGGATACAGGTGGACACGGTTTGTATTGACGTGAAAAGGAGGCGCTCGGGAGAAGAGCTCGGGCAAGCATCTCGGGTTTTTCTTAGAGCAGGAGAAAGGGATTCAAAGACAACCTATCATAGTAAAAAAGCAGGTTCGGATGTCCGAACCAGCCGGGTCCAATGAATATCTTAAGTTGGAACTATCGTGGTTTGGGCGGACCATGTGCAGTTGAAGAATTAGAGGAGAATATAGACTCCTCTAGGCCCGGGATGGTGTTTTTATGGAAATTAAGGTTAGCAGGCAGGTAGTTGAAGGAGTGCGTAATAGAAAGAGTTTTGAGGGATTATTTTATGTTTCCCATGTCAATATAATGGTGGTGGAATTACTTTGCTTTAGAAGGATCGGAATATGGTGTAGTTAGTTCAGTATAGTCGCAACTCATTGACATGAGGGTTCACTTCGCAGGTTACCCCATTTGAAGATTCACGGGGTTTTACGGCTTCCTTGATAGTAGGCGAAGGAGGGATTCGAGTGTGTTATTGTCTAGCTTGGAGGAAGAAAACACCGTGCCTTGGTGTATTATGGGGGACTTCAACGGTGTTATGGCTTCGCATGAGAAGGCAGTCTGAGTTCCTCAACCGATTTCATGAATGATGGGATTTTCAAATGTAGTAAATAGGTGTGGTTTGCAAGACCTAGGGATGTCAGGTTATCCATTTACGTGGGAAAGGAGTAGAGGAAGTAATAACTGGGTAGCGGAAAGACTAAATAAAGCGTTTGCTAACTAGGAGCGGATTGCACTTTTTTCGACAGCATGGGTAGAGAATGTGATAACCTAACTTTCGGATCATTCTTTGCTAGTTTTACATTGTTCAACCACGGTAGTTCAAAGGAAGTTTCGGTTTAGATTCGAGAATGCTTGGCAAAGAGATAGCGAGTGCAAGTAGATTGTCACTAACGTTTGGAATAGGGACCTCGGCTTGATTGAGAAATTAAATTTATGTGTGGAGGAACTCGATAGATGGGTTAGGGCTTGTAGAAACTTGTTTCGGAAGGAAGTTAGGACATGTAGACATGAACTGTGCTTGTTGTGGAGTCGATCGGGATGGAACAACGCTGATGCATTCTTAGATAAAGAGCTAAGGTAGATTATCGCACCCCAAAATGACTATTCGAAGTAGCGGGCGAAGAAATTCTGTCTTGAAGGAATGGACCAAAATACGCGATATTTTCACCAAGCGGCCTCAACTAGAAAGTGGGTAAATGGTTTTAAGAGACCGCTTGATAGTGAGGGAGTGTGGTTTGAGCGGCGTAAAGGCCTTGAGTAGCACATTCAAAATTATTTCACGGACATCTTCAAAATAGTGGATCCAAATGTGGCAGTGGTAACTGACGTTGTGAAGCTGTGGAGCTTATGGCCCCTTTCAAAGGGGAGGAAATAAAGCAGGTTGTTTTCTTGATGCACCCGAACAAAGCTCTAGGTCTGGATGGATTTAACCCAGGATTTTTACAGTTTTTTTAGGACATAGTTGGCTCGGATGTAATTGTTTTTTACCTTGATTGCTTGAATAATAATCACGTTCCGCTGGGTTTAAATGATATACTTGTAGTTCTTATCCCGAAAGTTAAAATCCGTGTACTATGAAGGAACTAAGACCCATATCCTTGTGTAACGTTTTATTTATGGTTATTTCTAAAGCTCTTGCTAATAGGCTTAAATCCAAGTTACATGATGTTGTGTCTCTGATGCAAAGTGAGTTTATCCCCGGTAGGCTTATCATTGATAATTTACTCATTGCTTTGGAAGTGGGCATTACCTTAGGAGGTAGTGGCTCAGGAAAGTGGGTTATGGCACGCTCAAAGTAGATATGTCCAAAGCCTATGACTGGGTGGAGTCGAGTTATTTAAAAGCTATTATGTTGAAGCTCGGCTACCCAGTGAATTTTGTTTCTCTGGTGATGACGTTTGTTTCATCGGTGAGATATCAAATGTATCATGAGGAAGGATAATTTGATTTTTTTAACCCTCAATAATGCCTTCATCAAGGAGACTCGTTGTCTCCTTTTCTATTTCTACTTTGCTCGGGGGGGGGGGGGGGTTATGCTGGTTAATCAAGACAGTAATTAAACATGCAATCATTGCAAAGCGGAATTTCAAAACTTAAAATTTACCTAAAGATCTCCTAAGCATGCCATGATTGATATAATCTAAGTTAAAATGTTCCATAGATGCTTTTAGGTTTATAAAACATATATAAAAGAAACCTAGCTCTAAAGATTAAAGCATACCAGTTGATGCGTGTTTGATCTCTCTTTAGTAGCGTTGTTCACTTTGAGTAATTCTTACAGTACTTCGTCAGTACAAGCTTCCAAACTAGGAGAGCCTCTATGATTGATCCACACGGATATTCACCGACCAAAATCTCAAAGAGGAAGAACCCATCGATTGACAACAGCTGCTAGATCACTCAAAAATCAACCCGAAAACAAAACCCCGAAGGCTCACTTAAACTTAAGGCCTTCAATAAGAATTCTTCAGTTTGTTTGGAGAAACTCGTGAAGGATCTCGCACAACAAAAAAAGAAGAAAGTAGAATTCAGAGAGAAAATCACAGCTCTAAGCTAGTTTTTTTAGGTATGAATTATGAGAAGCATCAATGCCTATTTATCCCATCCAATGTATAGCGGGTCAACCGCGCGGGTCAGTGTGACCCGCGGGCTAACCGTGCCACATAAGGGAAACCCTAGCGGGCTTCCCTTATTTGCCGCAAGCTTGGGCTTGCCTCAAGCCTAAGCTTGCGGCCCCACGCTAGCGGGCTTACCACTGCAAGCTCGCACAAGTGCTGCCATGGGCAGCGCACTAGTGGCCCATGAGCTTTTCAGCTCGCGAGGCATCCGCGCGGGCCCCACCTCGAACAACCCGTGTTTTTTAAGCCCACTCACAATGAGAAAAATTCCCTTGCTCACTCTGATTAATTTTCCCTATTTTCTCATTATTCCTTTTAATTATTAATCTGTTTCAACCAATTTATAATTTTTCTCACTGATTTGATAACTTATATTTTCGATACAGACCCAGTCTATATGTTCTTTACTTAGTTCGATAAAGACCCAAAGTATGTGACCTCATAGGATCCCAAAGTATAGAGCCGCTACAGGTTAACCTAAACTTGGCTTCCCATCCGAGAACCTTTAAGCTCAATGTTCCAAACCGATATAGAACTCGATAGCTCTAGACAATCAAATGGGCTTTCTAGCAAAGGCGTATGATCCCCCAATACTTGGAACGTCACTTGCTTGTGACTTGTTCCGGTTCTGCAGTAATAACCAATACAATACACTCCTTCCATCAGGTGCTTGTGACTTGATCCAGTTCTACAGTACCATCCAGTTTATTGAGCTTAGATTAAGTGTCAGCTAATGTAATACCCGAAGCTATCCTACGTTTAGCCTTTTTCACAAAGAACACCACTCATCCATTATGTATTAAGATTGACTAGAAATCCGTTCTATCAATCTTATACTCTGATCAGAGGTTTATGAGCGTATCACTTCAACAAGGGGCCCTAAGGTACATCTCCCATTATATCACTAGATCAAGAGCGATGGATCCCATCTTGACTACACAGCTTACCAACATGTGATCATCGATATACCCGTATCATCCTTATCGTCAAGGTGTGGATAAGTATGACCCAAAGTATAGCAACTCCTACATAATGTAACCGGTATCTCAAGTTTGAGGATACTTGTACTGCTACTATAATAAGACATGACACCAACACATGAATATAGTTATTTCCTAGTGTCTGCCTTATAGCGATCTGCAATGTATTACCCGAATACATTCATGTGTTAACTCAAGGTACCACCTTCAGCTTGTGAGATTGACTGCTTAATCTAATCCAAGGAGTAAGCCTACACATGCTAGTCTATCCATTCTATTGATGTCTAGTCTCAATGAAACTACGACTAGAAATATTTAGACTATTCATAGTAACACGTATGTGCAGTTCTCACATCACATATCTCCCACCATGTCATCGCACTTTTACCCTATGAAGTAGTCATGGACTTTGTCTCATCAATACACATATACATATTAAACATTATACATATATTATACCAGTGAGATACAACAATAAACAAATAACACTGATAAGCAACAAAGATGCCTTAATTATTATTAATAATAATTCAGAACCATTTGTACATTATAACTAATAAAGACATATCATCCTAATTGCTTTGAGATGTATGTTAATGCCTCGGGTCAACTTATCAATTTTGACAAATCCTGCTTAGTTTACAATCCGAATGTCAGGGCTGATGTTAAAGAATTATTGCTTTAGATTCTCGGCGTTAAGGGGGTGGAGGATCACGGGTCTTATCTTGGTCTTTCATCATTTATCAGGAGCTCTAAGCAAGGGATTTTCAACTTTATTCGGGAGAAAAAGCTGGAGAGGATATCAGGGTGGAATAGGAAAAAGTTATCAGAAAGCGGGAAGGAGGTTTTGATTAAAGCGGCTGCCCAAACACTTCCTACGTACGCCATGAATGTGTTTCTTTTGCCGAAATATTTCACTGCATCTCTTGAACAGCTTTTTACCGACTTCTATTGTGGGGAGGAAAAGATTGTGTCTACAGAGGGATAGAGGAGGCCTTAATTTTTATCGTTTACATGAATTCAATGTAGCGTTGATAGGGAAGCAAGTTTGGTGGATGCTCTCTGAACCAAATTCGTTGATGTTTATGGTTTTTAGGGCTAAGTACCTCAAGGACAAATCCTTCTTTAAGGTCTTACCTTCAAGCAATGATAGCTTTGTTTGGCGTTGTTTTTTGGCAACTAAGGAAATTATTAAGAAGGGGCTGGTTTGGAAGGTAGAGGACGGTAGGAGGATTGACACCTGGAAGGATGCATGGCTGCCCAATAATTATAATCCTAATGTTTCAATGCTTCCACCTCCGTTGATTGATAATGGAAAAGTCAGCTCATTGATTACTAGTGATGACATGAGATGGAATCGGGACCTTGTGGAGAGGTTGTTTAAACGAGAGGGATCAAGCGCTTATTTCAAAAGTCCCGTTGAGCTTAGTCGATCAAGAAGACAGTTTGTATTGGAGCTTGGAAAGGTCAGGCAAGTTCTCGGTTAAATCGGCCTATTATGCGGTGGCTAATGATAGTTCGACAGAGGTGGTTGAGGGCTATTCAAATGGCAATTGGAGTAGTCTTTGGAAGCTTAGGATGCCGGGGAGAATGAAGCACTTTCTGTGGAAGTGTGCCGTGAATATTTTGTCTGTTAAGGATAGATTATTAAGTAGGTTCGTGCCTCTAGAAGATGATTTGTGTGATTTGTGTAGGGGTGCTAGGGAGACCTCTTATCATGCCATTCTAGGCGGCCCTAAAGGTCGGGATGTTTGGGAATTATGTATTGCTGAAGGATGGCCGGTTTCAATCAATAATTGGGAGCTGTGGTGGGCTTAGAGCTGCTCATTGGGGGAAAAAAAGCAAACTGAGATTTGTGCTTTAGCTTGGGCTATTTGGGCTCGGTGCAATCATCTCGTTTGGAATAAACAAGTGCAACCAGTTCACCATGTGTTCAACCATGGGTGCGTAATACGTAACAACTCTAACGTAGTGACTGCTGCCCGCAGTTTGCCATTGGAGGGCAACGGAGACGTGGAGTTGGCTGAGGCTATGAGCTGTAGGGAAGCGTTGAGCTGGTTGAAGAAGAAGGGCATCGATAAAGTGGTGGTGGAGTTAGACATGCTTAACATTGTTTCTTATCTCGAAGGAGCCTCGGTTTTTTACTCGCCTTTAGGTATAGTCCTAGAGGATTGTCGTAGGCTTGCTAAAACGTTTGTTGGAATTCGATTTGTTCATATTAGGAAGTCTGTGAACCAATTTGCCCACCGCTTGGCTCGGGTAGCTGATTCTTCGACACATCGAGGTGAATGAGATCATTTCCCTGAATTTCTTAGACTGTAACGTTGCTTTTATGATGATTTCTTGTTTAGTAAAAAAAAATGTTTAAACTGTCTGTTCTTCTTTCCATTAATCTCTCTTCAAGTAATCAAACAGCCTACATTTTTATACAATTTCGAGTATATTTTTATTTCATATTAGATATATTTCTTTGTGATTTTACCGTATCCCCGTACCAGTGTCCAAAATTAAGACGATGTCCCCGTATCCTAAAATTTTTAAAATACCGTAGAATACTCGGATCCGCACCCGTACCCGAGACAAACCAACATATAAAAATAAAAATAAAGTTAGTTCTAACAAACCTGATTGCATAAGTCTATGTTGACACTATAATTAAATAATGTTCGAACACCATTTCGATCAACTTTTCCTCAATTTTCACATACAGAAAGCAAAAACAGGGAGACAAGAAGTAGTTGTTAGGGAATCTACGTCAGATATAATTAATTTTTTTCACCTCTCCAATGTGTTTTAGAAAAAATAGGGAAGTAAGCCTATATGAAATTTATAATGTTGATCTACATTTGATTGTTAGTAAAGTACCTTCATCGAAATCATCCTTACAGTCACAGAAGCAAATATTTAAGATGCAGTTCTAAAATCGAGGAAAAACTTATATGTAATCTGTAGCCACGCAACCAATACTCATGTTCGAAATATGAATTTTGACTTATTTTTCCATCAGACATTGTGATTGTAAGCCTTTATCTCAAGTGTACACTTTAATACAAAAAGAAAAACCTTGATAATTTAAATTGAAGAACAAGTTTCAATAAGCTTGTTTCAATATGTTAAACGACAAGTACTCAAATTATATTGGTAGAGATCGAGCCAAAGAGTAACAAACTCGTGAATGATACAGAAGCGACATGTAAAATATTCATATCAAGTGTGCGCTAATATTTTTTTTATCTGTCCATTAACTTTACAATTTATTGAAATCTACAGAAGTGAATAATAGTCTTAACTATATGAGTAATATGGTTGGAGTCTAGTCTAACTTAAGCAAGGTATTGAACTCAATCTCTATGAATCCAAAAAAAATATTCATTGGAAGACTCATCAACCATAACTAGATGCATGATGAGTTGGAAAATAGTTTCTTATACCCGTGTAATTTTTGTAACACTAAAAAATTTATTATCACATATTGAATATTTTAGATACAACCAAGGTAAACTCATTGTCATAAAACAAAAAAAAATTTATTGTCAAATATTAAATATTTTTAGTGACAACCGTTACTTGTAACAAATGTAAATACCAGAGGTTTGCAGGAACTTATGAGAAACTTATGAGAGCTTTAGCAGGCTCAACAATGGTTTCATTACTAGGATTGATAAAGAAGGCAGCTGATATTCGATCTTCCTTTGTATTCGTCACTGCTCTATGATATGAGCTTCTCGGAACGTCGTTGCCGATAATCTTTCACCAAGAAGAAGAAACAAATACAATGAATAAAACGGATGATTAATGGTCAATATAACTCGATTCAGTGGATCAATATCCAAACTGCCTAAAAATCATCACTTGTGTTCTATCAAAAAGTCAAATATCCACACGTAATTATTTGCGAAAAACCGAGGTAGAAAAGTAAACTTTAGTAGATATCCAAGGTTAATAACAAATGAATTTACGAAGAGGTCCAACACCAACTCATTCGCCATCGTTGAAGAATTGAAGGCCACCCACGTTCCCAACTATCTCTCTGCGCGCAAATACAAATTGATAGTCAGTTATTATTATGTTTCACATTTTACAGAACATGACATATTGCATTTCAATAGAAGCAGATAACGATTAGGAAAAACAAAGTGATGTAAGAGGAAAATCGATGAGCAGATTCAACAAGAAATTGCATTAGACAATAAAGAAGAAGATCAACCAAGAGCGAAGAGATGAAATACCTTTTCTGAACTGATTAAAACTATGTTTATTCCAAACCATATTTTTTTATTCATACTTTCGTTTAATGTTTTTGAATTTTATAATTGAATTTTTATTTTGTCGAAATGTTTTAACTCAATCAATTACTTGTATTAAACCATGTTTTTTTAGTCATGCCATTGCTGCAATACATGAACAAAATGAACAACTTGAAGATTATTTGGATTCAATCTATAGTTTAGACACATAAAAGAAGGTCTATAACCACTTCATAGAGCTAATTAATGGTCACGATCAATGGCCAACACCAGTAAATCATCCGCTTGTAGTCCCCCCTTCTCCAATGAAATAAAGAGAGGTACAAAAAAAAGATTAAGACAAAAGGGGCTTGAAGAAATTGAGCAGGCGACAACAGCAAAGGGAAAACTGAGCAGAAAAGGCACCGTGTATATGACTTGCTCTGAATGTGGAGGGAAAAATCATAACAGAAGGAAGTGTCGTTTGAATCAATTAACCGTGGTAAAATTTCAATGTGTTATTATTTGATATTAGGTTTTTTATTATTTTATGAATCGATGGTATTATTTGATTGTTTTCCGTGATGAGTAAGTGAGCTATGATATCGGTAGCTTCTATTAATATATGATGTTATT
Organism: Euphorbia schlechtendalii; assembly: GCA_949673415.1. NCBI lineage: Eukaryota > Viridiplantae > Streptophyta > Magnoliopsida > Malpighiales > Euphorbiaceae > Euphorbia > Euphorbia schlechtendalii. The sequence continues at coordinate 14,273 of CATIWQ010434696.1, forward strand.
TACTTCATTTGCATGTTCCATCTTCAATATTGACTACAAGTCCTAATCCAATTATTAGTCAAAGTTTTGAATGGTGATGCTTCCAATAGTTATACTGAAGCATCTACGGTAGGGGGAAGTGCAAACAAGAGCAGTTCCAAAATCACGATGATGCTCATTGTGAGGGGGGAATGTTGAAGAATAAGGAACATAACAAGATCGGTGAAGTAGCTGCAGCAAATTAGTTCCTAAATCACATCACAAGGATCAAGATCCATCAAGGCATTGATCATGTCAGCTCATCAAGTAACTGATACTTTTGACCACCAAATGTAACAAATTTCTGTTTTGCGTTTCTTTTCATAGCTTTCTGTATAAATAGAGTAGCTTGGGTACAATTTCAGACGGAGAGCTAATAATTAATTTCATCACTGTCTTGAGTGATTTCAGCTACGATAATAGACTTCGTCAGCAAAAAAGTTTCGGATTATTCTCATACTAGTTGGACTCGGATGTAAACTCACACTTGAGAAAACATTTTGTTTACTGGGCTGAGCTGGCCAGGCTTATGTTGGGCTTAACTCAGCCATCGTAACACTTTTTAGCCCATAGTTATTATGGTCCACCCTTTTTAATTTTGCAATGAAAAATCACTTATAGAATTAATAGCATACAAAAAAAGTATTTTTAATATATTACGAAATAACAACTTTCTTTTATTTTCACCGTGAGGTGGTCTTGGATGTGTCCTAACTGTGGACGGAACTTTTAATCTATGTTCACATCGACGTTAATCTTCGATCGTCAATTTGCGGGTGCCTTAAAAGGTCGAATGATTGATGATCCTAAATTTAAGGTTACTCCATACACATACCTAGGATTTGATTCTGTGTAAATACTTAAGGATAGACTAATCTCTATAACTTTTGAAATTAGTAAAGAATTCCTTAGCATAAAAATGATTAAAAAATTGGATAAACAATTTACTCCCTTATATTAAACTAGTTTGTCGATGTGCTTTATATATAATATATGATCCTAGCTTGTTTCATAATTATTCACTAATCATTATTAATTTTTAGAGCTAATAATAAAGTTTTACAGTACAAATAAATTTGACCTCCATTTTATTTTATAATTTTAGAATGTCATTAGCTTTCCGTTTTAAGTTTATTTTCTTTTCATCAAAACCAAATCTCTTCAATACTGATTAATAAATTAATAAATGATAACTAAATGGGTAGCATTTAATATAAAAAATAAAAATTCATTGAGACCAATATCTTTTTTACGGTGGTTAAGAAAAATTCATTTACTCTAAAGATTTCAAGTTCGAGTTACATCCATGTGAAGTGAGAATTTTTTGAATATTAAATGCAGAGGGGCAGATGCAGAGTTCAACATGAGGGAGGGTCAAATTTTGATGAACCCGGACGATGCATCATAACACTGACAAATATGAATTTCAAATGAAAATCAAATACGTAGTCAATGAGATTTCAAAAGCAATTTCTTAAAATTTTATTTGTTTGACTATCAAAATTAATCAATATTTTTCTGAAAATTCTACAATATAAGTTAAATTTTAAAAAAAATCAATTAATATCACATTTGCATAACAAAAATATAAATTGTTATTAGATATTTGGTTGATAATATTTTTGTAGTAGTTTTGTATTTTTTTTTCATTTTTTTTAACTTGTAACTAAAGATTATATACCTTTAAATAAGAGTAATATAAAAAGAATAAAAATACAAATGAGATAAATAAGTAATATAAATGTGGAAGATAATTAAGAATGAAAAATATATAAATACAATGGATTATGAAGTGAAGGAAAAAGGGTAAATTTCAAAAAAAATATAATTTCAGTCCATTTTTAGAAAGAAACATGTGTTATTTTAGATCCCAGAAAGATGTTTGTGATTTCGAATCGTTATTAAAATAAAAAATTTTTGTTAACTCTGTTAGTTTCAGTGACATGGCAATCAGTAATTTTGAGAAACCTAAATTTGTGCTAAAATCAAACCATTCATTAAATTTTGCAGCTCTCACCTCTCATTTTCCATTGACGCCGTCAGAATCCGCCGAATAAAAAATCCGCCGCCTCATCTTCGAGCATCTGGTTTTTAATCTCTGATCCTCTTGCTGCATGTGTCACGCCATGGAGAAACTCATTTCCACTGTCATCGTTCACCCCACCATTAAAGACCTCGAAGCTCTCGTCGCTCTCCATCTCAACGACCACCTCTTTCCCAAACCCGTCGATGATGATGCTCTATGGGTATGACTTATCTGTCATTCACAACAAAAAAATCTTTAATCTCAATTTTATTGTTAATAAGATTTCTCAGTAATTTGCCAATTGAATCGGGAAGCTATTTAAAGTTGTTTCGAAAATTAATTAAGCTTTGATTTTATTCCCCTGTGGAACAAAATTGGTTTAGATATGGTCTAAAATACTTCATATTTTTACAGTAATCCGTCTAATTTTCTGGCAATTTTTTCCAGATCTATTTTTGCTTGTTTTTGTCTTGAACGAGCGGTATTGATAATTTTCCCAGGCCAAATTTTAGCGTAATCTCTTGATGCTCGTTTTGCATGTTTTTAATTTAACAATATGCACAGCGATGGACATGTGAACCCTATGAAAAATCGACAGGAAGGTGAAGACGGCCGTGAAAGCAAAAAGAATGGCATTCGGGAGAGCAAGGCGGAGGTCAGACCACTGGATTGAAAGCAGAGATGTGGGATAAGTGGGGTTGGATTTAAAGCTGAGATGCCTTTTGGGATATCCTGCAGGATTGTTAATTTGAGGGCTTAATTCAGGAAAAAAATGAATTAATTTGAATATTTAGAGTAAATAAATTTTCTTACTTTTGATAACTTATCACAACCACAAGTACCCTCTTTTAGGATCGTTACTACGTGTCATCACTTTTAACTGTATCAAGAAAATTTTCTTCTTTTGATAACTTATCACCACCACAAGTACCCTCTTTTAAGACCTTAAATATTATAGGCATTTTTTAGAAAATTATCGAAATCACAAAGTAATTTTTTAAGTTTACTAGAAAAAATTTTATGAGTTTTTAAAAATTGAAGGTATGGATTAGGGATGGCAACGGATCCCGGACCCGGTCCGGATCCGTGGATCCGGATTCGTTTTTTAGGGTCCGGATCTCCATTTTTTGGACCCGTCGGATCCGGGTCCGGGTCCAGGAAACGGGTCCGGGTCCGGGTAATGAAATCCGGATCCGGACCCGAATCCGTATTTAAATATTAATTGTATTTTTTTATTTATTATTTACTCCGAAAATATTGGATAATTAATATTATTTGATATCCACGTAAATCCAATTGCGTGAACATAATTAAATGAGCATGTAAAATATTTAAAATAAGGTGAAATGTACAAAAGAAGCTGAAACTAAGAATTTGATGTTAATTACATAGACCTGTTTTGGACCCGGATCGGTGGAATCCGTCAAATCTGGATCCGGATCCAGAAATTATGGACCCGCCGTATCCGGGTCCAGTATATGAAAACTGATCCGGCCCGGGTCCAAACCGGACCCGGTCCGGATCCGGCCCGTTACCAGGTCCGGACCCAAACACACACGTCAACAAAAGAAAAATCACTACATTCCAACCATCAAAGTCACACATTTTGCTTATTAATATTGTACTCTGATTCCTAATATTTGTCATTTTAAATTTTTCATTAATACCAATAAGACATTTAATACACTGTAGAATGACTATTTTATTTTTTTTACTTTATAATAAAATTCTCTCTCTTCTTAATTTAACAACTTATAAATTAATCTACACTCAAACTCTTTCTTAATTAATGCAAGGGTAAATTAGGAAAATCTTGTTAAAAGGTATATTGATATTTTAAAATGATAAGTATTAGAAATCAAAGTAAAAAATCTAAAATGACAAATACTAGGAATGAGAATATATATGTAACCTAAAAACTGAGGGGCCAGGATCTCCGTTGACAACGCCTAGCTGTCCACCCCTAATTAAGTGAAAGTGTAATTGCGCCAAACAAATCTGTTCCTTTTAATTTTCCTATAAAACCATTTCATTCTCTTGTAATGGAGAAAATGTAATATTGCAATTTTCTGGACGGAATTGTGGTTCGAACATAAGTCTTCCAAAAGTTATTTTAAACGTCAGTTCTTCAGTAATTTGTAATAAAATTTTCTCAGATCCATTGAACGTAAGTATGATGAAAGGATTGATCATATTAATCCACTCCAATATAATAGCAACCAAATTAGAAGTTTCCTAGCAACCTTCAACTATTTATATGCTAACCAAAACCGTCAACTATGACCAAATTTTTAGCCTATCACGAACTTTTTAATGTTTTTTATTTCCTCAGCCACTTCATATATAAGCCCATCAAATCGTGACATTCTTGTCAACCAATTAGAAATCAATTAGACAGTTTAATTTCATTTACAATGAAAGGTAACAAGAACACAAGAAATCAGCAATATAGAGAGACCAGAGAAGCTAGATATCGGGGAATTCGGTGCAGGCCGTGGGGAAAATTTGCGGCGGAAATACGTGACCCGACTAGGAATGGTGCCAGGCGATGGCTAGGGACTTTTGAGACAGCAGAAGAGGCGGCTAGGGCTTATGATCGAGCTGCTTTCGAGTTTCGTGGGCATTTGGCTATACTTAATTTTCCAAACGAATATCAATATCATAGCCGAGCTTCTCAAAATTGGTCTTTCTCTCATTCTCCTTCGTTGAATTCGAATTCGAGTTTAAGTTCGAGTTCGGACTTGAATTCAAATAATTTTTCATTTTTGGGTGGCGGTGGTTCTTCTGAAGAGCAACAAGTTATTGAATTTGAGTATTACGATGACAAATTATTAGAGGATCTTCTTGAGATTCAAGATGGTAGGCTTATTTGATTGATTAAATTTCATTAATATTCCCACCAGCCATGAGCATTGTAATTTTTTCATTAATTGTTTGTAAATTCTATATGTTTATTATAATTAATTAAGTTTAATTAATATATTTAATTACTTTGTTTTTATCACCATTTTTTTCTCTAACTCGTTCAAATTTGAAAAAATAAGATTATAAATTTGAAAAAGTAAGATTATAAATAAAGAAATTGCTTGAAAGGTCTGGTTTGCACCACATCAATAAAGTGCAATGTAATATAGAGTTTAATATTTCTCGAAGTTTAAATTTTAGGGTATTTGAAATATTAATATTAAATTAATATAAATAAAGAAATCGAAAATTTCAATTTGAAACTAGAAATATTAAATCAAAATGAAACATTCAAGAAAACAAAAACAAAAACTTGAAATTAGAAAAACATCATGTTAACAGGAACTCGTGAATCTAGAGTCAGTTCCAATCCAGTTCTAACAATGCATTTTTTAGACCATAAGTAAATAACTATTAATATCTTAACATAATGATTAAATTGAAATTGCGATCTCTAAAGGTCTCATTCTCAACTCATACCCAAGAAGAATGAAGTTTTTCTTTCCATTTAATTTGAGCGGTGACAATTATTTTAAAAAAGTAATGAACTATTAAATAAACAAATAATAACACATGTCACTTGCAACTTATCATTATACCATTGGCTTGACACAATGTACTCTATAGCTTTTGTGTAGAAACGAGTCTTTACCACTGTTTTAAAAATCCTCGCCTATGCGCAATTTTGAAGGTCGTCGCCTGGCTACGCCTAGCACCTAAACCCTACTGACTAGCCCCGATTAATCCCCACCTAGGCCCCGATTAATCCCCGACTAGCGCCTAACGCTTTTTAAAACACTGGTCTTTACACATGAACATTATTCATATGACATGCACTTATATATGGGGTTATGTTCATATACAAATATGGGTTAGCATGCTTAATTTAAGCAAATGACAGTCGTTATAAGATTGATTTACCAATATTCGTATTATTCGTTTAACTCCTTCAAAGTTAAAACATAAAAGGAAGTATCAAAATAGGTCATTAACACTATCGAATATGCAATACATGTAACACAAAAAAATAAAATTGATGTCATATCGTATTAACAGGAAAATGAGTTAACACGTCTAATAAAACAGAAAGTTCTAGTACTTTGACCTAGATTTTAGATTGCAGATGACAAAAAACAGTATAACAAATCCAAGTCAAATTACAAGGTAACTCGCCTACAATTCCCAATAGATAGTATTGCACACGTGCTATTAATGAAGGTCAAAATTGGGTCTTGGTGGACATTTGACCTAATCATTATCAATCAACTCTTTATAATTCTCAATTGACGGCTAAAACCTAAAGAAAATGAAGTTAAATCATGCATATCATCCTATCATTTTTTATCGATATATACAGAAATGTCAAAAGCAATCAATATATATCGCTACAGTCATAAAACCGAATAACCCTCCGTAGTGTTTAATGTCGCTTTCAACGGCCCAAAATAAGTTTTCTGACTGCGAATGCAATAACTTAGTAATAACATCAGCTACTTCAGGAGTATACAAATACTGACTCCGCTCCTTAAGGTCAATAAAAGACGAACTACAACAAGTTGAACTATGATATTTGTGGCCAAAATTAAGAATGGCCAAATGACTTTCTCACGTTACAAGTTGCTGAAAATGAAATGTCGGAGTTCAAGATTGCAGCTTAAAACGTTCCAAAGCAAGTCGAGAATCGCCGTTAGTGTCCAGGTAGTTGACAAGAAATTCTTTGAACTCAAACGATCTATATACCTGAGGTTTGCAGGAACTTACGAGAGCTTTGGCAGGCTCAACAATGGTTTCATTACTAGGATTGATGAAGAAGGCAGCTGAAATTCGATCTTCCTTTGCATTCGTCACTGCTCTATGTTCCGCACTTCTCAGAACATTGTTGCTGATAACCTTTCACCAAGAAAGAAAAAAAATACAAAACAAAAGAACAGATATAGGGTCAATTTCAACTACGTTGTACAAATAACTCTGTTTCAGAAGGCGGTCTAGGCGGCGTTTTTTGGAACACCGTCACGAATTTATATAATAGGGCGGTCAAGGGGGAAAGTGTACCAAGAAAGTGTCGCCAAAGCCTAAAATACTATCACCAAAGCTCAGAAAAATGATGCTACATGAATTTTTAATTTTATTATATAAAAATTTATGTTAGTTAAATCTATTTTTCTAAATCATTAATAAATATTAAATATTTTAAAATACTAATCTGCCTAGACCCTGATTAATCCCCGCCTAAGTCCCCGAAAGCTCTAGCCGCCTGACTAGCGATTAGCTCTTTAAAACACTGATAAATAAATCAAATATTAACACAAAATTATTTGCGAAGAAAAACGAGGTAGAAAAGGACACCTGTAGTTGATATCCGAGGTTGATAACGAACGAATTGGGAAGAGGTCCAACGCCAACCCATTCGGCATCGTTGAGGAATTGAAGGCCACCCACATGATCTTGGACTAAGATTGTTAGAAGACTTGGATCGCAATGAGCAGGAACACCAAATGTTAAACTGGGTTCTGGGCATGCTGGATAATAGTTCACTGCAAGAATGGTATTTTCGCTCATTTCACCCTCGAAATACCGACTCTCAATTCCTAACCCATCACATATCAGCTCCAGAAGTCTTGATCCCAAGTTTGTCACTTCTTCTGTATATCTCCTAACTATCTCTCTGCCAAAGACAAGTTGATTTGTTGATTATAATGACTTTCGACGTACTCGACATATTATCATTAATGCAGCATTTAAAATAACATAACATAACATAGTTGTCAAATCGATAATCGAAATCCAAATTTTGTGAATCGTGCATAGTAAGATTCGGGTAAAGTTCATAACCTTATATATTTATAATGTATTTAAGGTGCACAACTTAAATTAATATTAAAATTTAGTCCAAAATACAATACTAATAAAAACGTCATATCAACTAATGAAATACTTATAGTTCAGATATTAACAAACATAATGCTAATGAAATCTATACACTATTAAACATAGCAATTTGATAAATGCGAAGTAGTCAAAGAGGAAGTAGTTATTAACAAGTTCAAGCCTCATACAAATAACTAAAGTATAATTTTGAACTGGAAGAGTACTAATTAGGGTGTAATTGTATCACTATTGGTATAGGGAGATGAAAAGATGGCTTAAATTTTTGCTTTTCCCTCAAAAAGTGAATCGGCCGATTCACCAATGATTCGCACGATACTATGCCAATTCACATCTCATTTCGATTCATCCATAGATTCGAATATATTTAGGGGTGAATCGAATCGTACGATTCGATACGATTTTGATAACTATGTAACATAACATAACAACCAGAATTGACATCCCACAATGCTAGATAACAGAAAAGCATATTAACGTTGTCAAGCTTAATTTGTTGTGGAAAACCTGTATGTATTGGGGTTTTGGGGCCATTCCTGAATTTGTTTGTGCAAAGGATGGCAATAGTGTCTCAAGCTTTCACGCCACGTAGTAATATTTTTACCTCCATAGCTCAGAGTAATGCTGCAGAGTCTGCAGCTTTTAGTTGGATCGTCAGAGTAAACTGCTGCCTTGTCTTCTGCAGGCATCTCAAAGAACTCTTTCCACACACTCATTGTACATTTTATTAATTCATCATCTATTCCATGGTTGATCACCTGTTTCTCATTTTATTAATCTTTTAGGCTATATTTGGAATCAATTCACAAGGGGAAAAGAAAATGATTGATTTTAATTTGGTTGATGGAATTCATTTGAAATCCTTTTCTCACTTCAATTCATATGTTTGGTAACCACAGTTATACAAATTAATTCAGTTACTTATTTATGAATTTATTGAATATAGTTCCAAAGTTGCTCCCGTGTGCAAGAGATTTCTAATACAATTACTATTTTTACTTATTTAAATTACAACACTACACTAGATTTTTATTATCATATAATTTAAATTATAATCAAATAATTTTGTTATTTAATTTGAACAGAAAAAAAATTCTATCCCGTAAACATTTTAACCATAAAATAAACTAATTTGATGATGGAAGGAGAAAATGTTGAATAACAATGATAAAATGAGAGGATGATATATGAGGGCATATAGGTAAAAAAAATATTATAGGCCTAACTAAATTGAATTCTCAAGCAAATCCGGCCATATTTGGGCTGATTTCAGATTCTCACATTTATATGCAAGTGAGAGTTTGAATCAATTCATTTAACTCTTATCACTTGTTCATTCCAAACATAAAAACTGCAGGAAAGGAACTCAAATCAGTTGAATTCCATCCAAACTTGTTGTTCCAAACATAGCCTCAATGTTTGTTACTGAAGAATTGTTTGATAATGGAATACCAAGTGTTTTAAGTGCAAACCTGAAAATATCCATACTCTTTGCTGGCCTTCAATATCTGCTGAACTGTAGTGGCTCGATCGAGTCCTCCAAGATCAATTAGTGGAGTTACATCGGATGCAGAAAACGTGAAGTTCCCTGGTCTAGTTTCTGGCGGAAATACATATTCTTTAGGCACATATTGGACATTGGAACAACTTGAAAGCAGTTTATCCATCTTTGGAATCTGAAAATGTATTCTATAATTTCTTCATATATAGCCTACTTATAATACCGATGAAAGCCAAGAAAATGGCATCTACCTTTTGCAAGAAAACGGCATCTCCCAATAAAATAAAATGTCACCTTCTGATACAAAAAGAATATGGCATCTTTTATGCATATTTTAATGTTGTCTTGTATAGTACACAAATGACAAAGTAACGAGTATTGGCCGGCCTAGTTTTTGACTTTTGCAACTAGTTGACCTCAAAAAATACAAATATATTAGCATTAATAATTAGGGCTATCTTATACGAATGACATAAAAACAAAGGCTTAATGCATCACGAGGTGGCCCAAGTTGTACCAAAAAACTTGCTGCCCCCTGAACTTTCAAATTGATTGCAGCTACCTCAACTTTTAAAAATGTACCACTTTACTCCCTGAATGCCGCGTGTCAGCTTCTGATTGGAGAGAGAAAATCAGAAAAATGACATCTTTAATAAGTCAAACCAACCAGAACTTGACACGTGGCGTTTAGGGAGCAAAGTGATGCACTTTTTGAAAGTTTAGGGGGCAGCGGGTTTTTTGAGACAACTTAGGGCCCCTCCTGATGCATCAGGCCAAAAAGAAAATAGCACAAAGTCAACTATAACTAAACTAAATATATTTAAGGTTTCATTAGCTTTCTCTGGCTTTATAGCGGAACATGGTGAATATGTTGAAGCACCTACACTAGGATATGAATGTACACCCAAATTATAAACCTGCTAAATGTAAACTACCTAGCCAAGCTCTCATGGTGATTTATTTCTAAAAGACTGTAAATTGCAACAGATAAAAGAAAAAATATAAAGGCGTTTGTTAAGTTAGAATCACAATATACATTTCCAACAAGTGATAGCAGTCAGCTTCACCAAGTAGAACCGAATTATACCAGAGAATAAGGCATATGAATTCATGTTTCCTCTTCAGAGTCGAAAAACAGGCAATCCTGAAACTGTTACCTACAAAGTCGAATTATAAAAATGCAGAAGCAACCGATTGGCAGGTTACAAAATAAACAAAAAATGAACAAAATGGTATGCTGCAGATGAGTTTGGAAGTATAATCAAGATGCGAAACTCTTAACAGCACAACGAGTTCAAATGAAGAATGTAGAGATCAAATAAAAGAATTCTCACCTCAGCTAACTCAAATTGCCCGAACTTCCACGCTTTGCCTGAGAGAACAACTAACATTAAAGAAGAATTCTTGCAAAGTATCTGAAAGCGACAACTTGAACATCAGGCAGCACTGCCAACTCCTAAAATTGCTTGAGCGAGATGACGAGCATTTAAATTTGAACATGGATAAAAGAAGTAACAACTTTGAATAACTGAGATACTAGAAATGAAACCAGTCACTCAATTACACGAGACAAATATGAAACTGACGATGGGAATTCTTAGTACAGCAATGTTATATTAAACAACAGTATCATCCAATTCAACTGAGTTTTCATCAAAATTTCTGTAAAACAAACTGGACTAAATAAATACTTGAATAAATTTTACTGGAAATTCTTCTCTTGCCCAGTTTCTTCGACGTTGGAGCTCAATTCTACAGCCACTTCAGTAACTTTAACCTTAGCTCCACAGCAGCCCCTTTTACCATGTTTTGCAACCTCAACTTGTCTTCCACAACAACCACCAGCAGTCTTCTCTGGCCCCTGCCGCCTCTCCACAAATTCCGAGTTCTCCTTCCAAACTTCTCCATTCGAATACACCTCTTTCTTCCATATCGGAACAGAAGCCTTCAACTCATCAATCAGAAACTTACAGGCATCGAGAGCATCAGCGCGATGAACAGCTGAAACTGCAACAAATACACTAGTTTCTCCAACCCCAACGCAGCCAAGGCGGTGCACAACAGCAATCGAGTGAATGTCCCACGATGATCTGGCAGAACAACATATGGATTTGAGCTCACGAACTGCCATTGGGACATATGCTTCATATCTTAGCTCCACAACTGTCTTGCCTTCAAAGGTGTCGCGTGTAGTGCCCGAAAATGTTGCTATAGCTCCAGCCTGTGGAGCGCTGACATAGCTTATGTACCGAGCAATATCAATAGGATTGTTCTCTTCCAAAATTTCAATCAAAGCTTTTTCTCCATCATCCATATTTACTGATAATCCGTCGGGAACCAAGAGAAGAGATACGGCTACTTCTTACACCACAATTTCGCGTTATATTTAATAAATCTGTCAGAAAGGAAGCATACATATCAAGTTGCGAAACTTAAATACTATTAGGCAATTTCCAACCAGCGCAATATCTAGAGCTAGCAATTTACATTATAGAAGCAGCTTAGTGTACAAGGGAGATGAGATTGCACACCGAATACCAGTATCTTGTAAAAGGAATCGGTAATAGTAGGAACAAGAAAGATCGACAATTGAATTGCAGAGAATATCAAAATTAACAAGAAATAACACAAAGAAGAAAAAAGAAAATTACCTGTTTGGCGGTGGAAATGGAGAAATGAAAGAGGGGGTTGTGGATGTTCAATGGGGAAGAAGATAGAGGAGAAAGCTTGACTTTTGTGACATATAATTGTCTCTATCTCCAACGAAGGGGTTGTTTGAATAGCTGCGCTAATTTGATAACTGATTTCATCCATAGGCTAAGCTATTTTCTACTTATTAATAAGAGAAATCGAATTGAAATTAATTGAATGTAATTGTTGATTGAAGTTAAGATATGATTGATTGTGACACTAAAAATATACACAAATTGGCTACAATAACTATCTCAATATATCTAATGGTATAACATGCTATATAGTGTTGTTTAATAAATGGTTCGAGATTCTGAATTTGCAGAAACAATTTAGTTGTTGGGATGAAAACGAAATGAATGCTCAAAGTAATGGTTCAAAAAATTAATGCATGTAATACCTTTCGATCTCCCATGCTACATACTATGAGGATTGTTTTTCATTTACTACTATGTCAATAGTGTAATTTTGGTTGTTTACTGGTTTACGAATCAGATTGCACGTGATTTAATCCCATAAATCAATAAACTATTCATAATGATACCAATAAACTATTTCATAAATTCCTCTTCCACCCATCAATTTCACCTAAAAAGACCATAAAATTTCAAGAACTGTGAAAATTATCAATTGAAAATAATAAGAAATGGAATGGCTGCAAATTTACTTTTAAAGTTCCAGAAGGCCAAAAATCACTTTGAAGTGTGTAACCTCCTAATGAATCTTATATACAACAAAGAATACAGAGCTTCCTTTTTACACATATATCAATCAAATCAAATCAAATCAAACCCACATTTTATCGAAACCCTGTACGTCACAGTCAAAATGTCAGACGATCTCGATATTCTGTGGGAGTCTCCGGCGGTCTGCTATGTACATCATCGAAAAAAAGATTTACTTCCCCGCCTGCTTCAAAATACTCCGCATAAGTAGTTTTCGACAACCTGTTACAACTCCTCCTATCGAAAAGGCGCTGCTCTTGCTCCTCCAAGCTTCTCTCCGACAAATAATCGCAATTATCCGGCGTTAATCGGTTAAAATCGGGCGGCTCGAGGAAGCTTGCTTGGAGCTGTTCACCGGGCGGGCCACTTCTAGCCCACCAATCAGGCCTACCAGGATGCACATATTCACCGGCACCATCTTGCCTAAGTACACTCCCATGAAAGAAAGGAAATGACGTAGATGCCCCAAGTGAGAATCGGCTCCATCTTTGTATCTTTCGTGATTTTGTGCGAAGTTGGATTGCTCCGTCGCTTCAGATGGGGGTGATGTTGGACCGTCAGGGCGGGAAGTATAGTACCAATCAGGAAGACACGGATGGTTTTTCGAGGTTTCGTCGATCTGCCACGAGGATCCCAAATGAATGCCATGTTGCAGAGTGTTTCTATCTACAGGGCCTCGCATATCGAGATTATTCCAGGAGAGTTTTCACGTCGAATCCCACGATTTTGCAACTTTTGCTCCTTGAAATTTCTGAGTTTTGACAAGAACTGTTTTCCCTGATCATTTGGTTTCCACGAAGGATAACTGCTCTGAAAACTGTTACGAATTGAAGATAAATGAAATAAAAAAACAAGAAAAGTTTCTATCTTTTGTTGGTCCCACAAAAAAAAAATTCGTTTGTATATATATATATGTGTATGTATGTATAGAAGTTGCGTATTTTTAAGCTTCGAATAAACACCGAATGCACAACAAAGAAAAGAAACACAAATACATGCGTCCATGATCGTACCTTAAAAATGACTTCTCCATCTTCCATGTGGCGTTCAAGGGCAAAGTGGTGCACTTTTTGAAAGTTGAGGGAGCTACAAGGTAACTTTCAAAGTTTAGGGGCGCGTGCATTAACCCTAAAAGGAAAAGTCTCGGGAAAGATGATTATGGTACCTTTGGAACAACCAATAGAAGCAAAGATGGGGTGAGGAAAATCGACGCCATCTCCTCGAGTAGCATCGTTGCGGTATACTAAAACACAGAACAACCAAAACCAATCATAAGGGTCTTTCAGATCTCAAAAACCTCTCGTACAACGCGGATTTAAAGCAGCACTACCTGATATAGGGTTTCAAATTCAAGTCAGACAGTCTCGGTATTTTCTTTGCCACGCCATCTCTTTGGCATATAATGCGTATGTTGGACAACCATAGACATGGCTCCATCTGGATCAAGGACAAGAAGCACCTCTGCAACTGCAGCCCGACTTATGGCTGTTATGGTTCCAAAAACCGCAGCGTACCAGAACAAGTTGCGACCAAATATCTACAAAAGAATTAGAAAAAAACAAACCCGTAAAAACAAATGGCCCACAAATGTGAAACATAAAATGCATTTTCATAGTGAAGTGAGAATCTATTACATGGCCCTCCAGTAAAGATTCCTCCAGAAATGCGATGATGATCATAACAGCAGCGAAGCCTCCCGAGACGAAAGATATGAACTTGGCAATAATCGAAATAATAGGTGACGGGAATTGCTTCAGATACTCTGAAGCATGTACAATGCTTCCATTGATGCGGTGCTTGAACAAATGGTCGAACTGCAAAACATCAAATTACTCTCTTCATCTCTTGTATCGACAAGTTCTAAGGGGTTCAATAAATATAGTTTTACCTCATTAAATTCCCTAAAAGTCCATCTCAATAAATTCGACCATCTTCTAGATGATGCTGTGGTTGGATGATTGTAAAACTTCTCGGCATGCCTTAGGAAAAGAAACACGAGCATAAAGATAACCAGGAATGGTGAAGGGAGGAGCATTGCTAGGCCGACTATCATAAGCCTTTTCTTTAATGTTTTAGGATCAGATATAAAGTCTCTCCTAATGCAAAAGCTTCTGCAGGACGAATAAATTCCAATCAGAAAAAACCACATTATGCAAGTCCTAAACAAATTCAAGTGAACTAATTATACCTATCAAACATGCTCTGAAATATGCACCAATTTAAGGTCCATTCAAGAGTCCTCGGCAATGTTAATCGATACTGAGTTCCATTTAGGCTATTTTTAACAGTTGGACCAGTGCCAGGAATCCATGAAGAGATTGGAAAAGCAAAAACCCCTTTGTTTAGCATTCCAATCAAGTAGTTCTCCTTTCGCATTGGCCGCATGATCATATCATGAGCAGAGAGGTCGTTGACCACACAAAGTTGCTGCGATCTTTGCAACAGTACAACTTTATCGAGAATGGTTGCCCATGGCATAGTATGAATTTCGTTGTCTGCAACATTGAGACTGCATAAACATATATGACTTTGCTCGTTGAAACATCCAGAAAAGCTGCTTACAAAAAAAACGCTAAATGCATCTATACCCCGCTTAAACTTGGCACAAATAGCCTACTGCCTCCATGAACTTTTGAAAGTTTCTCTTAGCCCCCCTGAACTTGGCAAAAATCTATCAGTTCACCCCTGAACTTCGTAAATGTGTATAGTTTGCCCATGAATGCTACTTGTCATCTTTTAATTGGAATGAGAAAATGACATCTTTAAAAAGTCAAACCAACCAGAACCTGATACTAAGACATTCAGGGGCAAACTGATACACTTTTACGAAGTTCAGGGGGCTGAGAGAAACTTTCAAAAGTTTAAGGGGAAAGTAGGCCATTTTGGGCAAGTTTAAGCAGGTGAAGATACATTTGACCTAAAAAAAAACTTTACCACAATGAAGAGATCAAGCTTACCTATTATAATAGAAGTGACGAATCCCAAGAATATCCCTTAATTGTGCAAAGAACCTCAAAAAGCAAAAGATCCAGTAGATAGAAAATAAGCCTAGATACCCAACAATAATAGCTTTGGAAAGTGTTAAAGGAGTCAAAGGGTGCTGAATAAGAGCTTCCTTGGCAAGATCACACGGCTTAATTCCAGATTCAACGGCATCCATGCCACATTTAGTGTTACGAAGACCGTTCCAGTCAACATATAACAAGAAAAATCCAGAGAAACATATGGTTAAACCTAAACTAAGAAGTTCAACAATCCAATTAATAATAATGCACCAGAGCCCTTTCTCACAACAGTAACTATATAGCCTTTCGAAGAACAAGTCCAGATCAGCTATTGATTCACCACTTGGTCTCCATTTGAATATGCTGAGAGCATTAGAACCCTTTTACCAACTGAACATTATTCGTAAACTTTCACAGTAGACAAAGAGAGCCACTCCATGATCCATCCCCCAGACAACATTATTGTTACGGAAAAGCTCTGCAAATTTAGAAGATTCTGATTCGTATCAGTGAAAGCACATGTTTTCAATCAAAATGGGGAGAGTTATTACATTATTGCCCGTGAATTTGGCCCGTTTTGCCTACTGCCCCCCTGAACTTTGAAAAGGTCCCTGTTACCCCCTTCAACTTTAAAAAATGCACCAGTTTGCCTCCTAAACGCCACGTGTCAACTTCAGGTTGGGTTGACTTTACATAGATGTCATTTTTCTCTCTCCAATCAGAAGTTGGCACATGGCGTTCAGGGGGAAAACTGGTGCAATTTTTCAAGTTGAAGAGTAATGAGGATCTTTTCAAAGTTCAGGGGAGAAGTAGGCTATTTGAGCTAAGTTCAGGGGGGGCTAATGATGTACTTGGCCAAACTGAGATTAAGATGTTTTACAAATGCTGATAATATATCAGATCATGCTATTAAAAACTAAGTGAACTCCCTTATCTCGAAAATGTTACTGAGATATGTAATATAAATCTTTTGACCCTGCACTACAGCATAATTTAAATTTAAACCCACAAGGTAAATAAAAGCCTAAAGAACTCTGTGTTCATCTGAATAAAGGATTCAGAAAGGAAAACAAAATCAAACAATCCAAAATTCTAGACTGGAACTACACGTTCTAATAATTTAACTAATATGGTTTGCAAATACCTATTTCAAGTAAGGGCAACAATATCATTTTAAATAAAGGGCAAAGATGAAAGTGAAGTTACTTTTCACAACATAGTTCAAATGATTCAGTTATCAAGCAAGTACCTTTTCATCAGTGCCAAAGTGATGGCAAAGGGAATTCTTATTCAGTAACAACTGCTAATAAAACCAAGTCAAGGCAAACAAATATATAAGTATGCATTGGCAAGTAAATGAGGGTCAAAATCTAACAAGAAACAACCTTAAATAGGAGTTCACTTCCAAACACCACACATCATAAACCAAAAATGAGAATCTACATCAGTAGCTATTCAAACATAGCATAACAACAACAAATCAGCTGTAGCCTAACTGGCATACTACAGCATCAAAGACATTTGCTTTTCCATTCTGACCACACTCGTTAATGTCGTGGAAGTAGCATGTGATAAGAAAATTCGGACAATACAAGGTAGCAGTAGTGTTGTTTTTTACTAAGAATAACACTTAAACAATAATTCCAAATATACAAGAGACACAAACCTTACTCTGCCATCCCTTTTCTATTGAAATAAAGGCTAAAAAGGCAATTCTGTTCTTGAGGAATAAAATGAAAGATTGGACTTTCGTCTAGTGCTTAAAGAGAAATGTGATCAAAGATCCTTATTATACCTAAATTTTAGTTTATAATCAGCGCCTAAAGAACTTTCAATCAAGCCTATAAAACACTTGTGTGCAATCATACTAACACTCTTTATTCATTACTCATACTTCATAAACTATTGCAATAGAATTCCAAGCATATAAACAAAATATAAAACCCAGAACGATTGCTGATCAATGTAATTCCAAGTACCTCTACTAACTAAATAAACAACTAGAAAAATCGCCAACTATCCCAAAAGATGCAAGATAGAAAAACACCAATAAGCGAACATCAAATACAATGCAAAAGTAGAGCCATTTGCAAATCCCCCGGGAAAAAAAGCAGCCAAACAATGATTACTCATAAACGAGTAAGGAATAAACAGTATTCTTTCTAAATCAATTCAGGATTTAGAAAGAGATGAACTACAAGATTTGAATACAAAATACCAACTAATGGATTTAAAAAGAAATTCAAGAACAGACCTCAAGAACAGCAAGGAATTCCAACCCGAAACCCAAAAATAAAAATCACAGAAGTAAGCATTGTTTGTGACGACAGTGCATGAAAGTTACCTC
>CATIWQ010434718.1:0-10577 GCA_949673415.1 Euphorbia schlechtendalii
ATCCTGAAACCATGCCACTTGATATACAGTACCATAAAGAATCCTAAAATACAATGAGAGATATAGGTTACAACTGAAAAGAAATTACAGAATTTCTAGCTCCTTCAACTTAGAAATGGAAAATGGTATGTCACAAATATATATCAGTGAAAGACGAGCAACCGAAAACATCATGCAATCAAATGTTAGATGAGCTAGAAAATCACCTCAATTTACTCAAACAACAGGACTCAACACCTTCCACAATTGCTGATAGAGAACTTGGAGCAATTTCAATGATGAGAAGTCCCCAATCTAATAAAAAAAATTTGACCACAGAGTCTGTTAACCATTAGATAGCTAGTTCAAGAGTGTACAGCAAACTTAAAATAGTAAAATGTGCAAAATAGATGAAGTAATATCATGAATCAACAAATTAACCAAAAACATCAAACTTAATCTCATCGTATATAGTAGTAAACCTAATTTACACTATTCAGTATCAGAATAAATGAATTTGCTAATGAGATTTATTTCTTTACTTAATGGACGTTGTTTAGAGGTAGTTAGTTTCACTGATTTCTATATTGATGCATAAACAGGGAATTGTGATATTAGAGAGGCAAATGTTTGATTCTAATAGTCGAAAGGCCATATAACAGATCTTTATAACAAAGAACAAAACCTAAATCATGAAATTCTCTCCCAAACCTAGTTCTGCTTCAGCCACCAACGATGATCATAAAACAGGTAATATAAAATAAAAATCGAACTAGAGGGAGAGAAAGAAATGCTTGAAATGTGTTTGACAGAATGAAACTGAATGGGTGAAATGTAGAGGGAATGCAGAAAGAAGGGGATGCTATTTTTGACTGAAAAAATTGAAAAGGAATTAGTGAGATGATGAAAGAAAGAGGAAATAGTGAGCAGAGGAGGATGAGAGAGAGAAAACGACCATAAAAGAGAAGAAATACTAACCTGCAAGTGGTTGTCATCGCCGGAAATTGGAGCTCAGTTTGATCTCTGCAAAAGAGGGAAGCTTGCAACGTAAATTAAGAGGTAGGGTTTATTTCTTTCAGTAATAAACTGTGTATTACGATCTGTGTATTACGGTCGGTCATTAAGTAATAATCGTTCGTAATATTATAAAAGGTATTACAGATGGTTGTTACGTAACAATCATTCGCAAAAACATTTGTATTAAGGACGGTCGTTGCTTAACGACCGTCCGTAATACTATAAGAAGTATTGCGGACGGTTGTTACGTAACAACCGTCCATAATAACCCTTAATTATCTTCTAAGTCATTCCATCCATACTTTTACAGACGGTTTCTAGTACAACCCTCGCAAATGGTGCATCCTCATAAGCCATTTTTGCACTAGTGTTTGTCAAATTAAACACAGATAGAGCAGTGAAAGGCAGCAGCCTTTTGGCTTCTTCTGGTGGTCTTATTCGGGATTCTGTAGGACATTGGTTGTGTGGCTATGCGAGAAATATTGGCGCATGCTCGATCGACAAAGCCGAGCTATGGGGGTTGCTTTTAGCTTAGGAAAAGGGCAACCGGCGAGTTGAAGTCGAGATGGATAGTTTGTTTGTAGTGAACACAGTGACCAAGCCTTCCATAGAACACAATTCTTACTTCAGGCTTGTCCAAGAGATTAAAGACTTTTTAGCTAGAGATTGGCTGTGTTCAAATTACCATGTTTATTGTGAGGGCAACCGATGTGCGGATAGCATGGCTACCTTTGGTGCTTCCCTTCCTATGCCGGCTCCCTGTATCACCCGCCTGATGCTCGAAGATCTTGCGGGAGTTTCTTTTAGGCTCTGCCTAGTCTAGCTTTTGTTTTCCGTTCTCTTCTCTATCAAAAAAAAAAGTTGGGTTAGAGATGCCCATTGAATGAGATATATGTTTAAAGACATTGTATGAAACCATAATCCTAATAATATTTTTGTTATGCCTAATGTATCATCAAATTCTTTTTAATATGTATCATGTTGTTCATTATTTCCTAAATTTTGGGGTGTTCTTCCTTTATTACTTCAAAAAGTGAATGAGTTTGATCCATTAACGTCTCTTGTCAACTTCTATTATTTTCAAATATGTTATTCTCTTTATTCTTCTCTTTATAACAAAAAAACGTACACCTGACATTCATAGATTAAACTGATACACTTCTGACATTTCGAAGGAGTTACGAGAGCATGTATGTAAATGATTAAAATCATCATAAGTAGTAATTAGAAAACTCGGGAGGTACATGTGTTTGGTGACTTTGTAACAGACCTTTTCATTGGTGGGCCCAAGCCCGTTCTCATGAACCGAGTTTGGGTACTCGTATTTTCACTAAGCCCGGTCCGAGCTGCTAAAGTTCAAAACTTTATGGGTTGGGTTTGGATTTTATACAAATACCCATGCCCGGCCCGAGGAATAATAATTTTCATTATATATGAAATTAAATTTGCATAAGATTTTTATATTATTTCCTATTAAATTTTTATACTTGACTACAATAAAATCTACTAAATATTAAAGATTTTAAGTAAATAATGTAGTTATATACTAAAAATTGGACATCTTTTATATATTCTGTCATATTTTTCCATTTAGTCTATTACAAATTTAGATTTCGTTTGTTTGCATGAAAATATTGTGTAAGGGAAAATGTTGTGCAAGGAAAAATATTGTGCAGGAAAATAAATTATTTTCATATATTTTGCTACATCATTGTAAAATATTTTTTGATGTTTGTTTACATTTCTAAAAAATATTTTCCATGCACAAATATATATATATATATATATATATATATATATATATATAAACTTATATATTGTAAAATATAAAAGTAATAATTATTATATACTTATATATTAATAATAAATATCAATTATACTTTAATATAGAAATTGATGTACATGGAGGAGGTAATGTGGTGGTGACAGTGGAGGAAGTGGTGGTGGGGTGGAGGAGGAAGTGGTGGCGGCAAGGTGGAGATGTGGTGGTTATAGTGACGGTAGTGGGTAGCGGTGAAGGAGGATGTGATGGTGGCGGTAACAGGGGGAAGTGACGAATGTATTGGTTAGATGGTGGAGGAAGCGGTGGTGTTTGGATGGAGATGGTGGTGGTGTTGGTAACGGTGACATTAGTGGGCTTGAGGGCGAGGTGAATGTATTGGTGTGGGTGGTGGTGGAGGAAATGATGTTGTCCGGATGGAGGTAGTGATGGTGGAAATGTGGTGATGATGGTGGTGGTGGCGGCGAGATGGAGGAGGTGGTAGTGGTGGCTAGCAATAATGGGATGGAGGAAATAAGAAATTTATTGATATAGGTGGAAGAAGTGATGATGATAATAGTGAAGGAGGTGAGGTAGAAAAGTAAGGGAAAATGTTTTCTCATCTTTTTTATGGGAAAATATTATCCTAAATTTACACTACATTTTCATGTTGACTTGCACAATATTTTTCTTTGACTTATTTTCCATGTCAAACAAACACCGGAAAATCTGGAAAATATTTTCACGCAAACAAACAGTGCCTTAAAATGAAAAAATAATAATAGATCGCGGGTCGGGTCTAGAAATGAAATCGTAAGCTCAGCTCGGACCCGGCCCGAGCCTGAAGTTCTAAAGTATGAGTTTGGGCGGGATTGTATTGATATTTTTAATAAAAAAACCTAACAAAATCTAACTCGGTGCCCCCGATGATCATGTTAACTTTGTAAGCAAAGGTGGCTAAAACTGAAAGTGAGGGAGTAGAGTTGAAAGTGGGGCGGGGAATCCCCTAACCCCAATGAGGACCACCCAGATAGGCACAGGGATCCTCGATGGGGATGGGGATTTTTGAATCCTCGAATCCTTAATGGGGACGGGGATAACATTACCCAACTCGAAAAATCCCTGACCCCAATAAGTCTTAATGGGAAATCCCCGAATATTACTCAAAAAAATAAATTATTTGTTATATTATGTAGTGTTTTATTTAGTAATGGACTTATATATGTAATTTTTTTATTAAATATCTCAACTTTATATATCTAAATCTCAATTTATATAAGCCAAAAGCTCTTTAATATTTTCTATTTTACTTTGATTGTTGGACGATGTATATTTTGAGAAAATGATTAATGTTTTTTTCTTAAATTTTTTATGCTATGCGTTAAACTTTATATTTATTTGGCACTGGATATTATTGAAACAAAAACTAAGCTTGGTATTTTTTTTCAAAATATTGATACATTATGTTTTACGAAACTTTGAATTTATTTTGCATTTTTTTATTTTAATGTGGAATTTTGGAAATCCTTGACCAGGTAATGGAGAAAAAAAATTTCTTAAAACCTTAATGGAAATGACAGATATTTTTTCTCCGAAATCTTAATGAGAATTTCCCCACCTCATTAAACCCACTCTGAGGTCAGCAAATCAAAAGACCCATGATTTCGCTGGTTCAAACTTTGCCCATTTCTTACGCTACTTTGGGTTCTTAAGTGATTTTGGGCTCTTCATTTGCTTCCAAATATCCACTCTCACGGCCATTTTTTATTTTTTATTTTTAAACTACCTATACATCAATTGTGTGTTGCTGACTGTGAAATTCGCATATAAACTTCATAAAAAAAGAAATTAGCATATAACCAGTCAACCTAACTGCATCCGACTAACAAAATTTCGATTGTGTTATTGTAGGTTTAATCAAAATTCAGGGTTTTTTTATATGCAGGATTTTGTCCTATTGAACAGAAAAATTATCATTTACACAAAACAGGTCATATTTGTATTTTTAAAAAATGTAAAATCCGTAATTGGTACATATAGTTTATTTCGAGTATATTGTCCTTTTTCCTCCTAAAAAGATTGGTACAATTAGACCTGTTTGTTGGGTGGGTCAGGTCAGTCATAGCGGACTTTTGATTAAAAATGTTAACCTAAGCCCTTATTTTAAAACTTCGGGCTCGGCCGGGCTTGGATCGGACTTACAAGGTCATTCCCAAGCCCAGTCCAAGCTCATGAATTTTTTTATTATAATTTGTTATTAAATTATATAAAAAAATATATTATAAGCGAAAATATGTTTAAATTTTTTAATATCATTACATTGTTTACTTATAATACTTAATATTTAGTAACATATATTGTCAAGTATACAAATTTAATAGAATAAAATATATAATTTTAAAATAAATATAAATTTAATGTATAAATATATAATAAATAAAAAAATTATTCGTCGGACGAGGCTCGGGCCGGGTTTGGGTATTTCTATAAAAATCAAGTTCGATCCATAAACTTTCAAACTTTGATAGGCTCGGGTCAGGTTTCTTTAAATAATGCGTGTCCAAGCCCGGCCGCGAAGAGTACTTGGTACAATACAAGAAAAGCCCTGAATTTGAGCCAACATGTAATTAAGAAAAACTGAAATACATAAATTTCGTGTCATCGTGTATATAACATTGTAATTTTACTATCTCACTGCGTGTATAGTGGTAACAATAAATATTTATAACTTACCCAATATATATTTGATAATATACACGTCTATTATTTTGTTCGTCTGGCGCCCTTAATAAAATTTTAATAAGAGTTATATGTGTTGGAAAATAAGAATATATATTGTTTTGATCAAATGAATTTTCTTTTTATATATATAGAATCATAATCAATAATAATTCTAATAAAAATTGAATAACTATGGAGTCAAATTCCATTACATGTCGAATAATCAATTGTTCTAACTATGTGTAACATGATTCGTAATCCGATTAACATAAACAATTCAGAATTTATTTAAAATACCATACAAAAAACATCACATAAAACAAACGTACTAAACTTGCTTTTACATAAAACAAACAAATTATTTGACACGAAATACCAAATAGACAAAAACTAAACTAAACTTGGGAACTAATTAATTTTCGCAATGTCAACTAAGTAGCATTCTGGATCCACAATTATATGAACTTCTGCGTATACTATGATAGTAAGTTCTTTTTTATGTTAGGTTGAAACCTATCCCATCCAGTTTCAGTATCCTACTATTTATTTTAATCTTTATGAAAAAAGTATATATAAAATATGTAAAAATTATTGTACTTTATTTCATAAAATAACAGTACATTAAAATAGCTTGATATATTTTTCGTTATTTGGGGTATTAGAGATGAATGACTTTAATTTATTATAGGAGACTCGTCAAAATAATGATTGTAGTTTGTAGAGATCCTAATTAACAAAAGATATGCGGCGGATCTATAAATCAATCCTATAACTCCCCACTGGATGAGCCTTTTTAGATCCCAATAGTCGGTGAAAGGAGATTGTTATGAATTTAAGGTTGAAGTAATTTATTTTAGTGATTGAATCGATTTTTTTAAAAGTAATTTAAAAATATTAATATTTTTAATAATTTGATATTAAACATATAATAAAAATTATGCCGCATTAATAATAAATATTTATTAAATTAATAATTCATAATTCAAAATTGATCTTGAAATAGAATAGATTACAACATAATAATAAACATGATCTTTAAAGAATGAGACTACTTTTGTAAAAGGAATGGAATATAGTTCAAAGTAAACCATATTTTATAAATAAAATAAAAAATAATAAATTTTGTTATATTTAAAAAATAAAATTAAATATTTTAAACATAATATATTAAATAAAAATTTATATATATATTTTTATGTAATTATTTAATGTTTATTCAATTTTAAAATAGTTTTAAATATTATTTACTTATATATAAATTAATTGTAATTACAAATGTTTTTCGAATATAATATAGTTAAACCGATTACATAATGCATATAAGATACAAAATTAAATACACATATTATTGAAATTTTTAAAAATGAAATGTTAGTTGTATTTAAATAATAAAAACAAAAAAACATATTATAAAAAAAATAAAATGATAATGTTAAACCAATTTTACTCAATGGTAGTGCATGCCTAACTACAACATAAAAGATATAATTTTTTAAAAGTTGAAATTGTTGAACCAGTGACAGATTGAACCTGTCGATTTGTGATTGAACCATCCAGTTCAACCTGTCAATGATCGGTTCTTCATAAAATCGACTAGAACCGAATTAGATCCGTCATCATTTCTGATCGAACCCAGTTCAACCGGCCAGTCTGATCCTAGTTTCAAAACCACGTGGTTTTTCATATATTAGTAGTGTTTATGATTATTTAATAATGTTTTAAATTACGAATGTCATATACTACAAGTATAAATCATATTTATCATTTAATACTAAAAAAAAAAAATTTAAAATGAAATAACTATATATCCATAATATATTTACTTCTAGGTGCTATTAGGACAAAAGTGTAGATTGACATATAATCTGCAGCTTTAAATAATTAAATATCTGAAACTCTTTAACTTTTCATCTAATTAATAATCTAATAACTTTCTGAAAGAATATTGTTTCAATAAAAAAAGTATTTCAACTTTCAATAAAAAAAGTATTGCATCAAGATTAGGTAACAAGCTCTCATTTCGCATATGTAGTGTACCATGTTACTTAATCTATTATATCTATTTTGTAGTGAGTGACATATTTTTATATAGTTTTTATTTTGTTATCTGTTTCTACAAAATGTTAGCGTTTCACGAATTTCTTTGTTTCTTGAATAACATTACACATATGGAGCTTACATATTAAATTTTTTATTGGAAAAATATAACTGAATAAATGCACAGATATTATATGACTTAGATCTAATAGGTGACCGGATTATACCATAAGATAAAAAAAAGTTCTTGAAAAAAAATTAATTTTATGATGATTTTTTTATCACCTTTCTTAGTCATTTGTATACTTAGCTTATTATTGAGAAATACTATACTAGTTTACCCTAATATATATAAACACATCGTAGAAAAGAAAAGCATATTTGTTAAATGTCATGAAACCGTTTAACTTAAAAGTTTAAGTTGATAGATAAGGTTAGGGATAATAATGGGCTGCATCTAGATCCGATCTATATCCATATTTTCATCGTTTCAAGGCAGGATCGGATCGGATCTACCATGTGTCAGCATTGAAATTATGATGATATGAGTCTAGATCAGATCTAGGTCCGACTCATTGCCATCCCCAGGTAAGGTTCAATTGTAATATTTATATCAATCTTAACACGCTTATGCACACGAATTCCCCTTGAACTTGAAACAGGTACAACACAGATCTATTCTACTATGTATTGCAATTAATTCAACAAATGGAGCTGTCAGGACTCGGACCCTTGACCTTTAGGTTTAAGCTTTGATACCATATCATAAAATTGTTTGATCCAAAAATTTAAGCTAATAAATAGGTAAAACTCAATCATAGTATTTATATTATTCATGACAATAAGCACTTGTATTCCAAAACATCAGGTATTTTTCTTTTATAATTAATTTAATTTTGAAGGAAATATGTAACACGTGATGGAAAATGAATAAATACGAATTGAATAGTTCATTTTCCATTCTTGAAGATCGAGACTGTGAAGTCAAGATAAATTCTTGGTGTATTGGAATTCAATCAATTTCCGTAACTCTGACAACATTAAAAGACCTATAACGATTATTTACAAGATTTTTTGTAGGAAGAAATCCGGGAGAGAGAAATTTAGAAAGGGGAATTAATTTATTCATCAATATTTTTCATTCATACTATTACAATTTCAATACTTATTCACGATGATGCTCTTAACATATTTATATCCCGATTGATTTATTTAACTAAATTTGATCAGATCCTTCAATTCATCGAACTCGCTCACGGATGAACTTAGTATTTTCAACAACTCGAGACTCGGTGAGTTTTTTAACTAATCTTTCAATTTATCTACTGATAAGTTGATAAAATGTCATACAATTATTTACATCGAATTAAAAAAACAAATCTTTAACAGAATAAACTAAACTAAAATAATAAAAAAATCATTGTTAACTTTTAAAATAATCAATTAGATGCATAGGGCAATAAATATATATCAATGTAACAGAATGCAACCACCTAGTTAAGTTGATCACTATCTGCGGACTATATAATGCAGTCTATAGATGCAAAGGCACTACTATATATTACGATTCAATAATTGTTTTAGATATTATTCTATTATAATTTAAAACTTAACTACAATTAATACTATTATATATCAAAATAATAAAAAATAAAACTATAGGTAATATGTAGATATACTAGAATTTGACAATTTTATTTTTATCCATCATCCTAAAAAAAAGTAAAAGAAAAATTATCATGGATTTTACAGATAGAGTTTGGGAATGACTTAGTAAACCCGGTCTAGATCTAGATTTACATTTTAAAGTGTTGGTCGGGTCTTGTTTAGGTTGATATAAAGCTTGACAAAGCTCAGTTCGTGTCCGAAACATGTCTATGAAAAACTACACCCTTGTTTGAATTAGTGGACTAGAATGAGTTGCTGGGAATGACGACTCTAGAAGTAGGGGTGAGCATTGGTCGGTTCGGTCCAAGAACCGAACCGAACCAAATAAACCAAGAACCAAATAATCAAAATTTTAGGAACCAAATACCGAACCGAATAGAATTCGGTTCGATCCGGACCGAACCTAAATATTTCGGTTCGGTCCGGTTCGGTTTAGTAAAAAACCAAATTATCAGATAAAATAATCCATTTAAAAAAAAATTCTAAAACATGAACTAATTAAACTAGTAATATAAATTCAATCAATAAACAATCCATATTTCTATAGACCGAAACAAATGGTTAAATACAACAAATCAAACCACATTCAAGAATCAGTACCCACTACCAAGTTTGCTTTCTATATATTATCTAATGTTAATTTCAAAATATAATATAAGAATCAAATGCAACCATCCAATGAAACTTAAAAGCATCATCCTATAAATTAATAAATCACATAAACTAAAAGTATTAGTCCAAAGATAAATTGACAAATCATTGTATCTGAACTAAAATACATTAATTTATTTATGATTTTAATTCGGTTCGGTTCTCGGTTTATTCGGTTTTTTTTTCCAAATACCGAGAACCGAACCGAAAACCAAATTATTCACATGTATGGACCAAGAACCGAACCAAATTAGTTCGGTTCGGTCCGGTCCGGTCCGGTTCGGTTCGGTTCGGTTTTTTTGGTCTTTTGCTCTCCCCTATGGTTGTATATGTTATTATCATCTAAATGTCAACATTCTACATTAAAGTTTTGTATATCGGTAAATTACTCTTGTGGCGCCTGATGTACTGCGCTAGTTAAAAAGACCCTTGAACTTGTTTTTGGTATATAAAATCTTAAACTTTGCATTAATATCAATGTTTTAAAAAACGTTAGGCGTTAGTCGGGTTGCCGGATCTTCCAAGAACCTAAGCGGGGATTAAACGGGGCCTAAACAGGATTTAGACGTTAATCAGTAGGGTTTAAGTGTTGGGAAATACAAGCCAATCCCTTGTTTGGGCATAATAATTTTGTTTTTACCATAGCATCAAAATATTTTCACTTTACTCTATTTTTAAGTTTTTATTTTCTCTTTTACCATTTTCTTGTTTTTTCATGGCTTAGGTATATTAACTCTTCCACTAT
>CATIWQ010434762.1:0-52602 GCA_949673415.1 Euphorbia schlechtendalii
ATTTTCTTTACTTTGTTTTTCCCTTGTTGATCTTTAGACTTGGTTCCTTCCCTGTGGGTTCGATATCTTTTAAAACTACATCGCAACTGTATACTTGCAATTATCATCATTTTTCTATTTGATAAGAGGTATTGACAACACCTGCATTTTACATGAACAAGTTTTTAGCATTATTATTAGGATAAGCCTTACGAAACAAGTGTAGCCAAGTTTTGTGAATAAGTTATTAAACTTATCAGTAGAAAAGTGGCGAACAATGCGACACACTTATCACTCATGCCACACCACATAATCCACTATCTCCACGAAATTGGTTAGTTTGGAGCCCTATTTATTGAGTACGAAGGGTTGCGTCTATCCTAACCAAGAGTCTTGTCCATTGGCGAAGAATTACACCGCTTCATTGTGAGTGGTTGAATTTGTTTGATCTTATCCACAATGGAAAGGAACCTTTTCATGATTGGTTAACTTCCAAAAGGCGTCTTTTCGATTGGTAGTTGATGGTGGTTCATGGCGGTTGATCGTTCTTATCTGGCAGTTGAAAGAAGAGAAGAGTTTGCCAAAAAAACCATCAAGGTTGTGACCGTGAATGATTGTCACGACCGTGAATACTTGGTGGGCAACTTTCTGTTGTGAAAGTTAACAAGTCGCGACCACGATATATGTGTCACGATCATGACATGGCTTTTTCACATGATTCATCTTTGCGATTTCTACCGATCTTTGACATCTTCGATCCTTTACCAAATCCTTAAGTTCCATGCATCTTTTTGAACCTTTTTCACTCTTTTTTCATAGATTTCCAACTTTAATCATTTTACTTCCAAGATTGACCTAATACCTGCATTTGCAAAAAAAACAACTACATACCACGTGAAATCTTTTATATGAAGTATAAAAATAACTTAAACTATAGTGTTTAATGTGTAAAATTATCATGATAATAAGTGTAATTATACACTTATCACACCCCCACATTTAACTTCTACCTTGTCCTCAAGGTAAATTCAACATAAGTGTATAAATTAGTTATCACGTGGTAGCGTTTGCTTGGTCATACGAAGATATAGCCGGAGTGGACAAGCAGATCGCAAAGCACCATATCCCGAATTAGCCTCAGATCAAACTCGTAAAACAGAAACTATATCACTTAAGGCTCGAATGGGTAAAGAAGGTCAAGGCTGAATTGGCAAAGGAAATTGAAGCAAAGTTCTTAGAAGTGGTTGAGTACCTAACATGGCTAGCCAACATTGTCCTAGTAGAAAAGAAGGATGGCAAGGTTAGAGTTTGTGTGGATTTCAAGGATTTGAATAAAGCCTCACCAAAGGTTGATTTCCCCCTACCCCACATAGATTTACTGGTTGATAATGTAGCAAGGACAGCTATGTATTCCTTCATGGATGGGTTTTCAGGATACAATCAGATACTGATGGCTAAAAAGGATAAAGTCAAGATAACTTTCATCATTGAATGGGGTGTATACTACTATAAGGTAATACCATTTATTTCGAAAAACGCTGGTGCGACATATCAGCGGGCCATCACAACCCTTCTTCATTACATGATCTATAAGGAGGTGAAAGTTTATGTTGATGACATAATTGTCAAATCCAACACCAGGGAGGAACATCCGACTATCTCAGATAAATTTCTCACCAGGTTCGAGAAATGCAATCTACGCTTGAACCCAAAAAAGTGCATATTTAGAGTCACTTCAAGGAAACTTCTGGGGTACATACTTAGCCAAAAAGGAATTGAAATGGATCCTGATAAAAGCAAAGCCATCAAGGATATGCCCGCGCTGAGAACAGAGAAAGTAGTTCGGCCATTTCTAGGATCCCTACAGTACGTAAGTAGATTCATCGCCAGACTCACCACCATCTGTGAACCAATTTTCAAACTGTTAAGAAAAGACCAACTAATGGTTTGGAACGATCAATGCATGTAGTGTTTGACAAAATCAAACAATACTTGTTAAACCTGTCCTTCCTCCACCCACCAGAACCTAGAAAACCCCTCATCCTATACCTAGCGATTGAGGAATCTTCGGTCGAAGCTATGCTTGTGCAAGAACACAAAGATAAGAGTGAACATGCAGTTTATTACCTGAGCAAGAAACGGCTCACATATGAATCCCGCTAAACTCTGGAAGAGAAAATCTGTACAATGATGGTTTGGTGAATGAAGAAGTTACGCCACTACTTCCAATCTTATCAAGCAAAATTTGTTGCAAAGATCGAGCCAATGAAGTACTTATGCTAGACACCCAATGCTCATTGGAAAACATTCAAGATGGTTATTGCTATTATCTGAATTCACCATTGAATATGTGACTAAGAAAGTCATCAAGGGATGAGCAGTAGCTTTATTTTTGGCCAACCAACCCTTGGACTCTAATTACGTTGAAAACCTAGAATTCCTAGATGAACAACTAGCATTAGTGGGAGACACCTGTGCAGAGTGGAAAATGTTCTTTAATGGCACGATGAACAGAAATGGGGCTGCCTAGGTGTTATCCTGATAACCCCATAAAACGAAGTCATACCTCTTTCCAAATGATTGGAATTCCTAGTAACAAATAACGGTGCCGAATACGAGACCTATCTATTTAGGTTGGAGGCACTTCGGAAGGCATGAGCAAAAGAGGTATTAGTAATCGGGGACTCAACTCTAGTCATAAGACAAGTTACTGGTGATTGGGAGATAAGAGAAGAATCACTTCGCCCTTATGTGGAAGCAGTATGGAAGGCCTCATAAAAATTTTCACGGTGCATATTTAAACATGTATGAAGAGATGAAAACCAAATGCCAGATGCACTTGCTATACTGGCATCCATGTGGGAATGCCCCTAGACTCAATCCATTAAGCTAGTTGTTCTACAAATAGCCAAAGAACCCTTCTACTATCGCCTAGTGGAATTAGAGGATGAACAAGCCACTAGTAGTTAGTTCTTCAACATTATCAAATTTTTGCAAATCAGGGAATACCAAGAAGGCACAACGGACTCAGAGAGAACTTCATTACGGTGATTGGCGGTCCAATTCCGATTAATAGACGAGGACCTGTTCAAACAAACACCGGAAGGGCTGTTATTGAGATGTCTTACTGAACATGAGGACTGCTGATCATAAGGCGAATGCATGAGGGAGACACTAGCCAAGAAAATACAACGCCAAGGGTATTATTAAACAACAATGGTCTTAGACTGCGTATCGGAAGTATGAAAATGCCAGGAGTGCCAATTTTACGGGGATATCAGTCATCTACCCCCATCTGAGCTCCATAGCTTACTACTCCTTGGCCATTCTCTATGTGGGGCCTCGACATCATCGGCGAGATTCAGCCGAGTTCGACTAATTGACATCACTTCATCATCGTAGCGGTCGAATACTTTTCAAAATGGATAGAGGCTAAATCTTACACCAATATCACCGCTAAGAAGATGGCCAAGTTCATAGAAAAGAATATCTTCGCCCGATATGACATCGCGCATCACATCGTATCAGATAATGGGGTTCAATTCTAAGGAGCTCCATTAGACCTAATGGAAAAATATGCGATCAAGCACCATCGTTCATCACCATAAAGACCACAAACCAATGGGGTAATAGAAGCAACCAACAAATCAATCAAGAAAATTTTGAGTAAAATGGTTGTTACCTATAAGGATTGGGTTGACAAGTTATCATTCATAGTATGGGGATACAAAACAAGCATTAAAACTCCCACTAATCAAACCAATTTCTCGTTGGTGTATGGGATGGAAGTAGTTTTGCCAGTTGAAATGGAAGTAAGATCACTCTGAGTGGCCTTAGAGGCAAGACTAGAGGAGTTAGATTGGGTAGAGGCCAGATTCGAATAGCTAAACATAATAGATAAACAACGTCAAAAGGCATTGGACCATTTGCAGATGTACCAACAATGCATGGCTAGGGCGTACAATAACTGGGTTAAATTCAAAAGCCAACCATTGAAGGTAGGAGACTTGGTTCTGAAGCAAATGAGACCCTCAAATATGGATGTCCAAGGAAATTTCCATCCAAACTAGAATGGCCCATATGTCGAGAAGAAAATCTTGAGCAAAGGAACCACCAAGATCATGGACATAGATGGAAATGAGTTCGTGAATCCGATCAACCAAGACAAACTCAAGCGCTACCACGTTTGTGAATAATAAACCAACAACAGTAGTACAATAAAAAAAGAGGGAAAAACCAGTCCGCTATACGACACTTGGCTATAATAATATATAAGTTCTAAATATGAATAGGTGTTGTCAGTACCTCTTATCAAATAGAAAAATGATGATTACTGCAAGTATATAGTTGCGATGTAGTTTTAAAAGATATTGATCCCACAAGGAAGGAATTCGTTTCTAAGGACCAACTAGAGTTACGGACT
The DNA here is from genome assembly GCA_949673415.1 of Euphorbia schlechtendalii. Lineage (NCBI taxonomy): Eukaryota > Viridiplantae > Streptophyta > Magnoliopsida > Malpighiales > Euphorbiaceae > Euphorbia > Euphorbia schlechtendalii. The sequence continues at coordinate 4,403 of CATIWQ010434762.1, forward strand.
TAAAGAAAAAAAATAAGTTCATGGTTTTTAATGGCAATGGATAGATGCATGAACATATTAGAAAAGATGCAAAGTACATAGATATTCCCTAAGAACAAGTATAATAGAGTAAAATATGCGAAATAATCAATAATGTTTTATGCACAAGATAACTTCAACAAACTCGATTCTAGACGCCCAAATACCATATAATTCACCCAAGAGCAACATATTAAATGACTTTTCTAAATCTAGGGTAAACGAATTATGACACTTATAAACACCTGGATAATACTGATACTATGCTTAATACGGGTCTCTCTCACATAGCCAAATTTAGCAAGTTACCACTCCAAAAATGTTGGCTCACTAAACAGCATTATAATACAGATCCAGTGATTATACACAATCTTGTTAACCTTGAAACTACTCTTAAAGTTAACTTGAAAGCATATAACTTCATTAATATAAGTGATTTAAGACTAATTACTCGTTATGACACATAGACATATCATAAACTTCGAATTAGAAAGCATAAGTAGAAAACAAAGTAAAGTTGTAAGGTATGCAAGTGAAAGCTAAAGTTGATCAAACCGTATCCACTCTTTTAGTGGGAGTCCTCAATTCCCGCAATTCCTGTGTCTACTTTGAATTCGGTTTCGACTCATACAGAACCACCGCTAGGATGCTATTCTTTGTGAATATTGAATAATTGAATGTTGAAGAACATAAAATTTTATTAATAAGTGCTTTACAATGACACTCAAACAATAATCGCTCGAATTTGTGGAGAAATCTAGTGATAAAAAAAAGAATCGAATCACTTATTCATTTTTCTCTCTAACACTTTGAACTTGGCAAAATCTATATAAATTTAACTCTCTATCTATACATAACATCTCATCACATATACCATATGCATCATCCACGAAATTGGTTGATTTGAACCTCTATTTATAGAGTGTGAAAGATTGCATTTATTCAAATGAATAGTCACGTCCATTGGTGAAGGGTTGCATCATATTCATGTGATTAGATATAAGATTTCATCCTTATCTTCAATGGATAGGCACCTTTTCATCTAACAGTTGATGGCGGCTGATCGTTCTTATCTAACTGTTGAAAGTTGAGAAGAGTTGACCAAAACCGTCATGATTCGCGGGCGTGACATACATGTCACGGTCGTGAATGTAAGTTGGTAACTTACTACTTGTGAAGAATGATAAGTCATGATCATGAGAGATAGTTGCTAGCATGACTTGACCAATCACGAATAAGAATCATGATCGTGACATGGTTGCGACTTATGCTTTTCTTCCTGATTCTTCTTTGCAACTTTACCAAACTTTGACAACTTCGATCCTAAGCCAATTCCTTGCATTCCATGCATATTTTTGCACCTTTTTTGCTCTTTTTGCATAGAATTCCATCTTTGATCATTTCACTCCCAAGATTCACCTAGTTTCTGCACTTGCATAAAAAAAACTACATACCACGTGAAATCTTTTATATGAAGTATAAAATGACTCTAAACCATATCATTTTACGAGTAAAAATATCAAGATAATAAGTATAATTATACACTTATCACACCCCCACACTTAACTTTTGCCTTGTCCTCAAGGTAAACACAACAGAAGTGTATAAAATAGTAATTAAATTTCGTACCTCATTTGGCGAAAGACTATTGTAGTAAGTACCACATTCCCACGTTGCGTAAGGTTTAAGTAAAGTATATGAAATTTCCCACAAATTAGTAATGTGCAATTTATATAGTCTAGTTGCATACCTTTGCTCTTAATGGAGGATCAACCGAATTGTATCTTCATATAAGCTTTATATGCTCGCTCAAATATTTCCTTCTCTTAAGTATAATATAAATTATAAAGGACAAAGGGAGTACACTTTGAAAAGATTGATCTCAAGGCATTTTTAGGTAACCTAGGATGCTAAACACTCTTAGTGGTTGCATTTCATGTTCCATACCACTCTCCCCTTTTTTAGTGGTTGCATTTTATGCTCCATACCACTTTCTCTCTTTTTTTTCTTTTAAGCATATGTTTTTGAAGTATAGATTTGTACTTTGCACCCATTTTCGTGCTATGCTACTTTTTCTTTTTTTTCACTCATTTAATGATTCCTCACCTTTTGCATAACTTATTGGTTATCCTCTCTTTCTTTTGATTTTTTCTCTTAATACCCTTATCCTTTATTGATCACTTTCAAAGTATTATAGCTATAGTTTCCCTACACTTTAGACACACTCAATAGTTATAGGACGTATTTGAGAATAGCATATAAAACTCATATTAAGAACACTACTAGATATTACTCCACTCAAAACTTATCAGTAGCATTAAACTCAAACTATATAACTTATACTAATTCATGTTGCATTAAAATTATATAGAAACTTACTTGGAATGATGCTATCAAATGTTACTCACCACTCATCCTTGCCAAATGCTAAATGTTGTGCCAATCTACTAAAGCGCTCATACTCGAAACAAAAATTTTGTTTGAAATATGCACTAACATTGAACTTGTAATACCTAACACTCACAATAACCTTGGAACATATGTTAGTATAGTATAGGTATGGATAATGTATAAAGAACATTAATTCAAGAAAATTTTTCATTCCTCAATTTTATTTGATTTTTTGGATTTTTCAAGATTTTACAAATGCCCTCCCACACTAGAGAACACAATGTCCTCATTGTGAGAGACTTAACTAAAAATGAAACTAAAGACACAAACATAATAAAACGAAAACAAAAGGAAATAAAAAGAAAAAGAAATTTGAACCTGATTATTTTCATTCTTCCGAGCTTGAATTTGGATGACTCGGTAAGATATCCATATTCTTCTTCTTGAAGTACGAAGTCAACTTGCGGTTCAAAGAAATGATGGATTTTTTGAGTTGATGAACATCTTGTTTTATGGAGGTTATATCAAGGCATGCTTGTTCGACATCTTTCACGAACTTCCCTCTCCAAGTATCTTCATTTGCATGTGTACTTCCAGAGGCTTGTCTCGTTTCACTATTTCTGATTTGACCTTCCTCATCGGATTGGTTTTCTCGAGAAGTAGATTCTTCAATCGATCTTAACTTCCTTACCCTTACTCCATATGATAGAAACATAAATTTCCCTTGCTCTTCTTTAACTAATCCCGCTCTCTTTATGTAAACTCCTCCCTTAAAGTTGAACTTCTCTTAGGACTATATTGGTATGGAAGATGGTTCTTCGCTCCCAAAATAATTCTGCAAGTTATATTACACCTCCAACTCTAGCCTTTTTATGTATAGTAAGACTAGTGATGGATTTCAAAACGTACATTGGAAACTTTGGTCTTAATTGCAAATGGCGCACTCCAATATAACCAAATCTTTCATCGATACTTTGGTAGTCTCGTGTCGGAAGAAAAGACTTTGAGATATGAACTTGTGAAGGTAAAGAAGGCTGTTACTCCGATGTTCTTGTTGGATGAGTTTTTGACATCGTATCGATTCAATCCCGTTAACTCAGTCCATACACTCGCTAGATCATAATCGTCTTCCTTTTCAATCTCTTCATAGGTTTCTCCAAAACCAAACCACTTAATCAAATCCATTAAATTGAACTTATACTCATCCCCTTTGTTCCTAAATTTCCTTTTGAGAAAATTCCCATCCTCCTTAACAGTAACAAAAAATTCTAGGACCAATTCCTCATTAAACAGGAAATGCATGTTCACAAAGCTTTCCAACCCAAATAGCGAGAAGTATTCCTCTACTTCTACATGTATTCCAGAATCAATTGCAAAAGTAGGATCATAGAAGAGTACCTTGGAAATCAAAGTTTTTGATCCTCATGTATCTCTCAACTTCTTCTTCACCATAGATTGGAAAAGGGCATCCATACTTGGTTTGTTGATTAACTAATTTGTTCTTTCCCTTTGTTGCTGCTGATTTCTTTGGAGCCATTGAAATTTAATTCAAGATTTTGAAAGAAAAGGTTTGTGTTTTGATTTTGGGGAAAAATAGAGAAAATTGCTTTGCAAGAGATAGAAGTTGTGTAAAAGAGTGATTGATTTGTGAAAATCAACTAGGAAAATAGTTACATATATATAGGAAATAGGGTATGTTACATTTTCAACGGATATATTTCCAATATAACCGTTAGAAAAAGAACCTCTACAACAGTAACTGCTGTGAAATCACACAGGTTGTGGTCGCGAAGGATTGCCATGATCATGAATTTTACTTAGACAGAAATAGAATGTTTTGACAACTCCATTCATGAGCATGAAACAAGTCATGAGCACAAAATGTTAAAATCCAAAAATTTTTCACTTTTTTTTATTTTAAAACAACACTAACTTAGAAGCATAGCAGAGGGGGGTGAATGCGTAAACTGGTTACTTTTTAAATTTTTTTCAATATAAGTTTACTCAGTATGGTTTTTGTATGCATGCTGAGTGAAATATAAAAATGTATAAACTGCTCAGCTCAGCCGGCATAGTTTATCTTCAACCTTTAACTGAGTAAGGATTACTCAGTGCGAGTTGGATAACAAGCAAATAAATGATATGAGAGAGATGAATGAGCAAGAAGTTGATGAAGCTAATCGCTTAGAGTTAGAACGATTACACCTGAGATTTTATCCCGGTTCAGCCCCTAGCCTACCTATAGTCCCTAGATACCATCTCTAAGCATTAATCCACTAGTGATTAGTTCCTTCAATAGGCGGAGAAGCCTTTACAGTGGGTAGACTCTATTATAGAAAGTTCCTTCTTTCTAACTACCACTCAAATGAGTAAGGTTTTGCTCTTAGGAAATTCAAGATGATTCACAAAGTTTTAACATCTGCTTCAATCTTCTATTTATACTTTAAATCTTTGAGAAGTAGCCATTTCAAACTTTGTGGATATCGCAGATCTTAAATTACTCATTTCAATTAATCTTTCAAATCTTCCCATTGGAGAAAGATTTAAGTATGTTTAGAAATAGGAATTGAACGTTGTTGTGCGATTTGTTTCCGTTGCTAAGTTCTCGTTTCTCTTCAAGCAGTCTGGACCTTTGAGAGATTCATGCTATAGACAACGTGGCATCTTTCCATTGGATGATTTTGATGACATTGTGAGATGTGCGCGGAGATATTTGATGCAAGATGTAATTCACAGGATCATTCCTTATTCTCTGATTCAAATAAGGAATCTCTAACACTTTGTACTCCCACGTTTAATGTTGTGAGGACCACAGGAATCTTTCTTAATTTCAATGCCTTTTTCTCCTAAAATATAACAAAGAAATATTCTGTTCCTTCACAGATGTTGTTAATAGCACACATGTCAAGATAATTATCAATGCCGCAATAACTATTACTTTTTGACAAGTAATATTATAACTCAGCATGGGATGAGTGATGATAACTTAAACTATATAGTACTCAGCATAGACTTGGCTTTTCCTACACTAAGTATAACAATTCTTAGTGCGCAATTAACTTTTACTATCCCATACTGATTGCTATCTCCAAAACTTTTAAGTACTGTGAAGTACTATAACTTGGGTTCTACAATCTCCCCCATTTTGGATAGATAGCAAACTAAGTGGTAGAAGAAGATAATTGATATAGTTTAGAGTTATCAGATTACCTAAAAACAAAGTAAGAGCTCCCTTGCGTTGAGTGACTTTCCTTGTTCAGCTTAAACTACCCCATACTGAGTGAGTCTTTTCTTCAAGCAGCTTAACTTCCCCATACTTAGAGGATTTCTTCTTTTATTTGGGTCCTTGCCTTACTTTGGCTTATCTTCAGTCTCTCGTATATTTTCCTACATTGATATGTTATATATACAGCATAAAATATACCTATCTATAGAAGTTAAGAAGATTTTAACTTGAGGTGAAAGACTTGTATTATTATGAGAAACTTAGTCACTACATAATATATGTTCTGAACTAAGATTACATTAAATTCTATTACAAGTTTTCATTCAACTACTTAGAACTAGCCTAATGCTTATAAGATGAGGAGGAAAAAGATTCGTGCTGACTTGGCCTGTCCTGATTTGCTCTTAATCTATATTGTGGATCCCTATGCCTTGGAAGAGATCCCTTGTTAAGGTTTGCAATTCTGATAGTATCTTTTGCTACTTTCTCCCCCTTTGCTATCTAGCCTTGAACAATTTGATCTAGGTAGACATTAAAAGCATCAAGAGCAGCTTGGAAGCTTTCTTGCTGGCCAATGATTGTAGGGGAAATCACTAGCTCGAGTTGCTCCTTGCCCTTGGTCGAGAAGAAATCTTGATTGTTCAGCTCACTCAATAGTAGATGATGACACTTGGAGAGATGGGGCAATCTGGTCAAAGCCTTGACTCGCGAACTGTTGAAAACACTGTAGTAAGCCCCGGAAGTCCATTGCTATAAGTGCAATCTTTAGTTTTGATTCAATGTCACAGATTTTTGGGCAGATGGCGGTAATGTTCTTGGAAGTAAATTCTATGTCCTTGCCATCCATTTCTCCCAGTCTCAAAAGAGCATCAATCTTCTATGGTATATCATGCACTTTAGAGTGTAATTCATCGAGCTTAGCGTGAATTGTCAAGCCAGTCTTTGGGTAAATAGGCTTGCTTAGAGGCATACTAAGCGTAGTCATGTTAGGAAAGATTTTTCCCATCGCAGAAATAAGAAATTTCCGTGAAGAAGTAACTTTGTCCGTGATGTGATCTGTGATCTCCCTTTGAATTGTGTCCATTTTGGTGCTGAGAGACTCCAGATTACTGACAGGGGCCTTATCCAACTTAGAAGAGATGTTCTCCAATAGCTTCAAGACTAGGTCATGCTTTTTATCCTGAACAAGTTGGAGCTTGGACTCTTACTCTACAAGCTTCACAATGTTGTGGCTGAAGTCCTTGGTAGTTGTCACCTCTTTGGTGAGGTTTTCAATCTTGTGATCATTGAGGCTCTTTATTTTGGCTTATTCCTTTCATGAATTTATGTCACTTAAGTAGCCATGTTGGTACTCAAGAGACTCAACTGCTCAGTAGCAGCATCCACACTACCCTTTATCTTTCCTGCGATAGCTTTTGCTAACACATTAGACGTGGGGATAGATGTAGTAGCTGCCCCAAGCTGGGCTACAGACTCCATTAATCCATTCAGAATCAAAGCCATCTTATCAACTAAGCTTTTGGCACTCTCTTTTGCCAAGTGATTTCGAATAGCCAACAAGCTACCTTGGATTCTCTCAAACTCTTCAAAGTAAAGAGAGCCACTCGGCATACTTGTGTGATGTTTGAATTCTGGTAATTTTACCATGGACTTAGAAGATAAGTACGTCAATTCATGAGACAGTAACAATTTGCTTACTGCTCCATCTAACTCAGCATCAGTCCTAAGCTCTGGATATTACTTTCTAGCTAACTCACGAATCTGAGCGAGGAAAGATGTGTCAACCATTTCTGGCTTTCAAATGGATTAAGGTGCCTCACGGGCTGTAAAATTTACCTTAGTAGCCTGATATCTTACGTTTCCCTGCTGAGCGTAATTCTCAGCATTGGAAACTTCCCTAACCAGATGGGTTAAGGGGGTAGTGATGGGTTTGAAGAAGTGGTAGGTGTATTTACAAAAGAAGGGATTGGTTTGAGAGGAATAGAAGGTACAATGGTTTGAGAAGGAATTTGGTGAGAATGTACAGGAGATGAAGTTGAAGTGTTATGTATTGGAGAGGGAAAGGAATCTTGATTGTCAGAATGTGAAGAGATATGAATGATTGGTGATTTTCTAGATGAGGAGGAGGAGGAAGAAGAAGAAGAAGAAGAAGAAGAAGAAGAAGAAGAAGAAGAAAAAAGATATTTTCTGTGTGTCAAGATCTATAGAAGTAGAACCTGAGGGGTTGACAGAATTTATAGGTGAAGGAATAACAAAAGGAGGAGAAGGGTAGGAATTTTGTTTACCTCTAGGTTAGCTGTTTGATCCAAGGATGGATCAGCCTGAGGTTGCTCATTTTGAGGAGCAGATTCTTGATGATTAGATTCCTCAGAAATAGGATTGGTGGAGTCCCTAGCACCCTCCTTGCTTCCCACCACCTGTACATTTCTGGGCAGAGGCCTTGTGGAGGAGGAGCGCTTACGCTGAGTGCCCTTCATCTTGGTAAATAATCCTTCCAAGTTCTCAGCTGCATCAGACACATCCTGGTCCTTTGCCTTGTATTTCTTGGCCTCGTCCTACACCTTATTAGAGTCTGAGACTACAATTTTGCATTTTCTTTAGCGCAAGGATTCACTGGCCCCCATGTTATCCTCTTTCTCCTTAGCTAGCTAAGCTTCCAGTTTTGCCTCCGCCTCACTTTGAACATGGGTTTTGGTAACCATCTTCCTACGCTGGTGCTAAGCAGGAGTTTCATTGGACTTGGTTGGACTCTTCCCCTTAGCCTTAGAGGAAGCAGCCTTCTGAGCTGTGGAGGAGGTGGCAGAGATCTTATCAAAGATAGTGGAGATAGGAACATTATTAGATATGGATTCATCTCTTAATTCCACCATAAAAGGATCTACCTCCTCCTTGTTCATGTCCACAGGTACTACTATTGGTACGCACTTCTGCTTTTGCTTTTGTTGTGCCTTGGCGTACCTAGCATGCCCACTTGTTGAAGTGAGACATCTCTAGCTTTTTCTTCACTGGCAAAATTGATCTACAAGACTCCCCTAAAAACTCACCCAAGTAAACTTTCACCACCCTCATTATCTCAAATATGAGGTAACCATAGTGATAGACGGTAATCACTTTGTTCAGGTGATGAAGTATCAGCACTGGCTAATTAAGTTTATTACCCTCTACCATATGGTAGACCACACACCTTTCGAAATAGGTGCAGCTAGTCAATGGGCCAGTCTTTGGCAACAACAGCTTCACTACCAGCTCATGACACATCCTGGCTTCCCAAGATATCTAGCTGGCAGTAATCTCCCTAGACACATTATTTTCGGGGAGTTCCCAATCTTTAGGAATAAGAACAACATCTTCATCACTAGACTGCGGAGCTAAGTGCCTGAATTGGGCATGTTGAAAATGCTCCCAATGAGCTTGGTACAAATCAACATTGTCTTGCTTGCACACTCCATCATCAGGACATCATTGAAGCCTTCAATAGTATACCGATGAGTGTAGAAGGATCTCATGAGTCCCATGACTGCTGGACCCTCCATCTTCAGAAAAGCATTAAGTCACTGCTGTTTGATGACTCTATGCATTGTCTTGTTCAGCAGTAAACATTCATAATCAACCTCATAGACTGGACCAAAGTCTAGGTTATCTTCCCAATCGATTTTAGCGATACGGATTCCCGCTTTCAAAGTAATCTTCTCTGTTTTTCCTTGATTATCCACCACAATCTTCATCATGATGGTGCACTTGAGTTTGTAAGTGGTCTCGATTCTCGCCATTTGAGACTGGATGTTAGAGAAAATAAGGGAATTTGAGGGAATGAGAATTAAGGTTTGAATGCTCTAAAGGTTTTGAAATTTCCAAAGCATGTAATCTTCCTTCTCTCAACTAATCATCTTATATAGGTAGAAACCCATTTTTAGGGGGTACATGTCATAATCATAGCTTAAAATAAAAAATTAACACTGAGATTAACATCTAATGAACCGCTTAGGTAAAATGTTGAGTTTAGATAATGACTGTTTCAATTCTATTCCGCATCATTTGAAAATGTAGAAATTTGAAATTTAACCGTGAACAGTGACTCACACTGTTACTTAGAAAATTTGACGGCATTGTCCATGTATCCTCACATAGTTGATTTCTAATACTTAGCCAAATTTCTAGTAATTTCTATCTTCTTCATCATTGAGGATTTCCCATACCAATCAATTGCCTTATTGTACTAAATTGTTCCCTTGGTAAATGCTTGGTGAAGATGTCAGCACGCTGTTTATCTGATGGAACAAATTCTAGCTTTACATCTCCTCGTAATGCATGATCTCCGATGAAATGATGCCTAATGTTGACATGCTTCATTCTCTCATGCTAGACTGGATTTTTAGATAAATAAATTCCACTCTTGTTGTCGCACATAACCTCGAGACAATTTGAATTAATTCCATAATCTTCCAGTTACTATTTTATCCAAAGTAGTTGTGCTACACAACTTCCTGCTGACATGTACTCAGCCTTAGCTGTACTTAGCATGACGAAAGTTTGCTTCTTACTATACCAAGAAACAAGACATTCTCCAAGGAAATGACATCCTCCTGTTGTACTTTTCGTGTCCAGCTTATCTCTTCCATAGTCTACATCTGTGAATCCCCTAGAAGTAAAATCTAAACTATTGGAATACCATAGACCTGCTTCAATTTACCCTTTCAAATACCTAAGAATCCTCTTCACAGCTGCTAAATGAGATTCTCTAAGATCTGCTTGGTAGCGAGCATAGTAACACACAGCATACTATATGTCTAGTCTGCTGGCAGTTAGATGGAGAAGAGAACCAATGTTTCCTCTATAGAGTTTGCTATCTGTTGAGTTTCCAACCTCATCTTTACTTAAGATTGTATCGGTGGCCATTGGAGTGGACATAGGTTTTGAGTTTACCATGTCGAATTTCTTTAGAACTTCTTTTGCATATTTGGACTGGTTAATAAAAATACCACTTCTATTTGTTTGATTTGAAGACCTAGAAAGAAGTTCAATTCACCCATCATAGACATTTCAAACTCACTCTTCATCTGCTTGCTGAATTCCTTGCACATCATTTCATCCGTTTCCCCAAATATGATATCATCAACATATATCTGGATTAGCAACACATCTTCTTTTCTTCGCTTGATAAATAGAGTTGTATCTTCTTTTCCTCTTTCGTAGCCATTGCTGATTATGAAATTAGTCAACCTCTCATACCATGCTCTTGGAGCCTGCTTCAATCCGTAGAGAGCTTTCTTCAGTTTGAAAACGTGCTCTAGATTTTTTGCATCCTCAAATCCTGGGGGGCTGGTGAACATATACTTCTTCTTGAATGAATCCATTTAGGAAAGCACTTTTAACATCCATTTGAATCAATTTGAAGTTCATATAAGATGTAAAAGCATAGAGGATTTGAATGGCTTCAAGTCTGGCTATTGGAGCATAAGTTTCATCATAGTCAATGCCTTCCTGCTAATTGTAGCCTTGAGCTACAAGTCTAGCCTTATTCTTGACAATAGTGCCATCTTCATCAAGCTTGTTCTTGAAGACCCATTTGGTGCTAATTATTGATTTTTCTTTAGGCTTAGGAACTAGATCCCAGACATCATTAGGTTAAAACTGGTCCAGTTCCTCTTGCATTGTGATCATCCAATAGTCATCTCTTTCCGCATCTTCAAACTTCTTGGTTTTGATCAATGATATGAATGTTGGCTGACTCATCATTCGGGTGAGCTGACCTCTTATCATCATTGGATTGTGAACTTGATCGACTATTCTATCAAGCAGATGGTTACAATGGGCTCTAATCTCTCTTGGAAGACTTGGATCAGCAGTTGGAGGATCGACAACTAGATGCTGAGGTGGAGGTTGATCTTTGCCATTGTTGAAGTTGATTAAGAGATCTTCATCATCATCTTTGGTTTCCAGCTGGGGAATCCTGATTTGAGTTGGGTAGCTCAGCTTGTGGCGTACTGAGTTGATTTGAGAATTGTGTGATTCCTTCATATTCTTCGATCGGACGTCTTTCTGCAATGTTATTTCATCAAAATCTACATGCATGGACTCCTCTAAAAGGCCAGTTCGCTTGGCATATATTCTATATACCCTACTGTTAGTTGAGTATCCCAAAAAGATACCTTCATCACACTTAAGATCAAACTTACCTAAATGCTCTTTTGTGTTAAGAATAAAGCATCTACAACCAAAGTAACTAAGATAGCCAATCATAGGCTTGCACCCTCGCCAAAGCTCGTAAGGAGTTTTCTCAAGAATTGGGCAAAATAAAACCCGATTAAAGATATAACATGCTATGTTAACAACTTCTCCCTAAAAGTACTTTGGTAGATTGTTATCACTCAGCATGGATCGAGCCAATTCTACTATGGTCCTATTCTTCCTTTCTACAACCCCATTTTGTTAAGGAGTATAAGGAGAAGAGAAGTTGTGCTCAATGCCATGCGTTGAACAAAATTCTTTGAAATGGGAATTCTCGAATTCACATCCATGATCATTTCGAATTCTATAGATTTTAACTTGTATTTCATTCATTATCCAATTACTGAGCTTGACAAAAGATTCATAAGTCTCATCTTTGCTACTCAGCAAGACTACCCATGTGAATCTCGTGAAGTCGTCTACAACTACTAGAGTGAATCTCTTACCACCTAAACCCATTGGTTGAATTGGGCTGAAGAGTTCTAGGTGTAGCAACTCCAACGGTAACTTAGTTACTACATGATTTATTGATCTAAATGATTTTTGAACTTGTTTACCAAGCTAACAAGTAGAGCAAAGTTTGTCCTTTTCAAAACTGATGCTAGGTAACCCCACTGACAAGTAGAGTAGAGTTTGTCCTTTTTCAAAACTGATGCTAGGTAACCCCACAACTAATTGCTTTTTGGCCATTTTGGACAGAATGTTCATATTGATATGACCTAACCTTCTATGCCATAGCCATTCATTACCCTCCTTAGATACAAGACATACATTAGTGGAGCCATGGGATAAATCAACTATATAAACAGTATTGGTTCTAGGAGCAAAGAGTATGGTTGAGCCAATCTTACTGTCAATTACTAAGCATCCTGCTGAGTCAAAAATAACCTTCCTGCATTTTTCACAGAGTTGGGCTACACTGAGCAGGTTGAACTTCAGTCCTTTGACCAGAGACACCTCTTCAATTGAGGGGGAGACTTCAACAGTGCCGCAACCTACAATCTTGCCTTTTTGGTTATCTTCAAAACTCACACTTCCATTTCTCTTGCATTCCAATGAGATGAACATGATTTCATCTCCTATCATATGGCTTGAGCATCCACTATCCAAACACCACATTTGAGATTCATTAGCGAATCTAAGGCTCATCTGCAAAACAGTTAAGTTTTCTTCGGTACTTATGCTTTTGAGTTGGGTCCTCCTTTGTTAGCAGTGCTTATGTTTATCCAATCATATTTGTCATAATAACCATTTTTATGTCTACAAATTACTATGACATGTCCAGCTTTCCCACAAAAATCGCACATCGTTTTTCTCTTGGGCTGGCTCGCTTTCTTCTATTTAGAGGAATTTTTCCTCTTTGAATTGTGAGTTTGGTTATTCAGAATTTGATTGTTGGCTAAAGGAGGAGCCTCTTTCTTCTTTAATGTTGATATCTCAATAGTCAACTCATCTAATTTCTTAGTGAGCTTGCTGATAAAACATTCTTGATATTCAGCCTTTTCATGAATAAAGTGGACATCAAGAGATAAAGAAGCATTTACATCTTCCAGATCGTCACTTCTCTTCACTATCTCTTTGATGTTTTTCATCAATTTATTAGTCAATTTCATAATCAAAAAGAGCCTGGGAAAATTCTTCTATTAACAAAGGAATATCATAGTGTACCTCAGTTTGATGAGCTTTTCCTTTATCATGCTCAGCTTTAGAGTTGTCAATGAAAAGATTTCTGCCAGAGGTAGATGTTGAGCCTTCGCCTTGTCTTTCGATAGCCATCAAGCTGAGATTGGCTGAATCAGTGGCTTCTTCATCAAAAGATGAAGATTCTTCTGAATCACTCTAAGTAGTAGCAAGAGCTTCATTCTTCTTCGAGAATATCTTCTTGAATCTGTCCTTATTTGCCTTTGGACAGCTTTACAAGATGCGGCCTTTCTCTCCACACCCGAAGCACTTAATGTCCTTATTATGCTCTTTCCTTTATCCTTCCTTAGCTCCACGTCGTTGCTTAGTTGACTTGATTTTATTGGGAAAGATCTTCTTGTTGTTGAACTTCACATCCTTCTTTATAAAGCATTGAAGCGCCTTGTAAGAAGAGCCATTTCTTCATCAGAGTCATAGCTACTAGACTTGTCAGATGAGTCTGCTTTGAGAACATTGGCTTTGGCTTCCTTGCCCCGATTCCTCTTGGAGTTATATGAGCACTTTCTCAAAGATATCTCATGAGTTAGCAAGGTGCCTATTAGCTCATCATAGCTATAGGTCTTAAGGTCATGAGCTTCCTCGATTGCGCTCTTCTTGGAATCCCACTCTACTGTGAGAATGCGAAGAATTTTCTTTACCAACTCTTCCTTGCTGAACTCATTTCCAAGTCTTTTTAGTTCATTGATAATATTAATGAACTGGGTATTCATACTCTGAATACCTTCATTGGCAGCCATCTTGAATATCTCATACTCTCTTAGCATGAGTTTTATCTTGGACTCCTTGACCTTGTCTGTTCCCTCGTAGGTAATTTCTAGCTTCTTCCAGATTTCTTGTGCTGTTTCACATCCTGAGACCTTGTTAAATTCTGTAAGATCAATCACACAGTGTAAGAAGTTAATAGCTACTGCATTCTCCTTGAGAAGCCTCAGATCAACATCATTGTAGTCCTCTTGATCTACAGGTACACGGACATCATTCCTAACTTCAGTAGGAACTCTAGGCCAAGCTCAATTGCGAGCCAGGCCTGCATACTTTGGGACATGATGAAGTTCTACACACGATTCTTCCAGAACATATAGTGATTACCATCGAATAGAGGAGGTCTAGTAACAGACATTCCCACCTTTAGAAGAACTATCTGACCAAAATCAGAGTTGAAGTTATTGTATGCCATTTAAGGATCTTGATTCAAGATAATTAGTCTTTAAGTTGAGCAACTACTCTCATATCACTTGTTGGTCCGTAAACTAGCTAATAACAACAGAGGGGGGGTGACTGCGTAAACTAGGTTACTTTTAAAACCTTTTTCAATTTAAATTTACTTAGTATTATTTTTATATGCATGCTGCGTATGCGAGCTGAGTGCGATATAAAAACGTATAAACTGCACAACTCAGCTGGCACAATTTATCTTCAAACTTTAACTAAGTAAGGATTACTCAATGCGAGTTCGATAACAAGCAAATAAATGATATGAGAGAGATGAATGAGCAAGAAGCTGATGAAGCTAATCGCTTAGAGTTAGAACGATTACACTTGAAATTTTATCCTGGTTCTGCCCCTAGCCTACTTCTAATCCCCGGATACCATCGCTGAGCTTTAATCCACTAGTGATTCTTTATTTCAATAGGCGGAGAAGCCTTTACAATGGGTAGACTCTATTATAGAAAGTTCCTTCTTTCTAACTACCACTCAACTTAGTTTAGGTACCCTTCCCAAACTGACACTCAAGATTAAAATAGAATAACGAACTGAATTCAACTTATAATACATTGAATCCTTACAAGATTAATCCTGTGAGTGATTTTCTCAATTACAAACTGATAGATCTATTGATTGTTTGATGATTTCTTACTAGTGAATTTCTTGAAAGCAGAGAAGATTTTCACAAGATTTTGCCCTTAGGAAATTCAAGGCAATTCACCAAGTTTGAATGTCTGCTTCAATCTTCTATTTATACTTTAAACCTCTGAGAAGTAGCCATTGTAAACTTTGTGGATATCGTAGATCTTCAAATAATCATTTCAATTAATCTTTCAAATCTTCTCATTGGAGATAGATTTTAGGACATTTAGAAATAGGAATTGAACGTTGTGGTGAGATTTGTTTCCATTGCTAAGTTCCCGTTTCTCTTCAAGTAATCTGGATCTTTGAGAGATTTGCACTAAAGACAACGTGGCATCTTTCCATTGGATGATTTGGATGACGTTGTGAGATGTACGTGGAGATATTTGATGCGTGACGTAATTCACGAGATCATTCCTTATTCTATAATTCAAATAAGGAATCTCTGACACTTTGTACTCCCATGTTTAATTTTGTGAGGACCATAGGAATATTTCTTAATTTCAGTGCCTTTTTCTCCTAAAATATAACAAAGAAATATTATGTTCCTTCACAAACGTTGTTAATAGCACACGTGTCAAGATAATTATCAATGCCACAATAACTATTACTTTTAGACAAGTAATATTATAACTCAGCATGGGCTGAGTGATGATAACTTAAACTATATAGTACTCAGCATAGACTTGGCTTTCCTACACTAAGCATGAGCATTCTTAGTGCTTAATTAACTTTTACTATCCCATATTGATTGCTATCCAAAACTTTTAAGTTCTGTGAAGTACTATTAACTTGGGTTTTACAATCTCCCCCATTTTAGATAGATAGCAAACTAAGTGCTAGAAGAAGATAGTTGATATAGTTTAGAGTTATTTACTTGAAAACAAAGTAAGAGCTCCCATGCGTTGAGTGACTTTCCTTGGTCAGCTTAAACTCCCCCATACTGATTGAGTCTTTTCTTCAAGCAGCTCAGCTTCCCAACACTTAGAGGATTTCTCCTTTTATTTGGGACCTTATCTTACTTTAGCTTATCTTTAGTCTCTCGTATATTTTCCTGCATTGATATGTTAGATATACAACATAAAATATACCTAGCTAAAGAAGTTAAGAAGATCTTAACTTGAGGTGAAAGACTTGTATTAATATAGGGAACTTAGTCAGTACATAATATATGTCCTGAACTAAGATTACATTAAGTTCTATTACAAGTTTTCATTCAACTACTTAGAACTAGCCTAATGCTTATGAGCTGAGGAAGAAGAAGATCCATGCTGCCTTGGCCTGTCCTTATCTGCTCTTAAGCTTTGCTGTGGATCCTTGTGCCTTGGAAGGGATCCCTTGTTAAGGTTTGCCATTCTAACAGCATCTTTAGCTACTTTCTCCCCTTTTGCTATCTGGCCTTGAACAATTTGATCTATGCAAACATTTAAAGAGTTGATAGTAGCTTGGAAGCTTTCGTGCTGGCCAATGATTATAGGGGAAATCTCCTGCTTGAGTTGCTACTTACCCTTGGCCAAGAGGAACTCTTGATCGTTCAGCTCACTCAACAGTAGATGATGACACTTCGAGAGATGGGTAATCTAGTCAAAGCCTTGACTCGCGAACTATTGAAAACACTATATAAGCCCTGGAAGTTCATTGCTATCAGTGCAATCTTCAACTTTGATTCAATATCACAGATTTTTGGGCAGATGGCGGCAATGTTCTTGGAAGTAAATTCTATGTCCTTACCATCCATTTCTCCCATTCTGAAAAGAGCATCAATCTTCTATGGTATATCATGCACTTTGGAGTGTAATCCATCGAGCTTGGTGTGAACTGTCAAGCCAGTCTTTGGGTAAATAGGCTCACTTAGAGGCATACTGAGCGTAGGTATGTCAAGAAAGATTTTTCCCATCACAAAAATAAGAAATTTCTATGAAGAAGTAACTTTGTCTGTGATGTGATCTGTGATCTCCCTTTGAATCCGCGAAGTAATATTATAACTCAGCATGAGCTGAGTGATGATAACTTAAACTATATAGTAATCAGCACAGACTTGGCTTTTCCTACACTAAGCATAAGCATTCTTAGTGCTCAATTAACTTTTACTATCCCATATTGATTTTCCAAAACTATTAAGTACTAAGAAGTACTATTAACTTGGGTTCTACAAAAATAAGTTTAGGGCTTTTAATGGCATATTGATATATGGATAGATGAATGAACAGATTAGAAAAGATGCAAAGGACATAGCTATTCCCTAAGAACAAGTGTAGTAGAGTAAAATATGCAAAATAATCAATAATGTTTTATGCACTCAATAACTTCAATGAACTCGGTTCTTGATGCCCAAATATCCTATAATTCACCGCAGAGCAACACATTAAACGACTTTTCTAAATATAGGGTAAACGAATTATACCACTTATAAAAACTAGACAACAGTAATACTATGCTTAGTATGGGTCGCTCTCACGTAGCCAGATTTAGCAAGTTACCACTCAAAAAATGTTGGCTCACGAAACAGCGTTATAATCATAGATCTAGTGATTATACACTTGTTAACCCCGAAACTAATCTTAAAGTTAACTTGAAAGCACATAACTTAATTAATGTAAGTAACGCAAGATAAATTCCTCGTTATGAGAGATAGACATATCATAAACTTCGAATTAGAAAATATAAGTAGAAAACAAAGTAAAGTTGTAAGGTATGCAAGTGAAAGCTAAAGTTGATCAAACCGTATCCACTCTTTTATTGGGAGTCATCAATTCCCGCAATTCCTGCGTCGAATTTGAATTCGGTCTCGACTCATACAGAACCTCCACTAGGATGCTATTCTTTGTGAATATTTATAAATGAATGTTGAAGAACAGAAACTTTTATTTATAAGTGCTTTGCAATTACACTCAAACAACCATCGCTCAAATATGTGGAGAAATCTAGTGATCGAAACAAGAATTGAATAACACTTCGAACTTGGAGAAATCTATATAACTTTCACTCTCTATGTATACATACCATCTCATCACATATATCATATGCATCATCCATGAAATTGGTTGATTTGAACCTCTATTTATAGAGTGTGAAAGGTTGCGTTTATCCAAACGAATAGTCACGTCCATTGGTGAAGGGTTGCATCATCTTCATGTGATTGGATGTAAGATTTCATCCTTATCTTCAATGGATAGGCACCTTTTCGTGATTAATATCCTCCAAAAGGTATCTTTTTGTCTGATAGTTAATGGCGGTTGATCGTTCTTATCCGACGGTTGGAAGTTGAGAAGAGTTGACCAAAAACATCACAATTCACAAGCATGACATACTTGTCGCGGTCGTGAATGTAAGTTGGTAACTTATTGCTTGTGGAGAATGATAAGTCACGATCGTGAGAGATAGTCATGAGCGTGACTTGTCCAATCATGAATAAGAATCACGATTGTGACATGGTTACGACTTATGCTTTTCTTCATGATTTTTCTTTGCAACTTTATCGAACTTTGACAACTTTAATCCTAAGCCAATTCCTTGCATTCCTCGCATCTTTTTGCACCTTTTTCACTCTTTTTGCATAGAATTCCATCTTTAATCATTTCACTCCCAAGATTTACCTAGTTTCTACACTTGCATAAAAAACAACTACATACCACGTGAAATATTTTATATGTAGTATAAAATGACTCTAAACCATATCATTTTATGAGCAAAAATATCAAGATAATAAGTGTAATTATACACTTATCAGGCTACCTGGGCAACAATTGGGACCATTCTTGTATAAAAGCCTGAAATGTCCGCTAAGTTGAAAACCCGTGAAGGGCGGCTCAGGCAAAAATTAGGGCACTGTGAGGAATAGAGGGACCACGAGTTAGAAAACATGTTCTAGGCTAGTTGGTGGCAGGACTCAAATCATTGGAAAACTTGTACACTTTTTAAAGCCATTTAATGAAATGTGTTATGTTCGCAAAGATTTATGTTTATTTTATGTGAATGTGTGCATACACAATATCACAAGTAAACAAAATAAATTTCGATAAAATTTCATAATGTCAAAAACAAACCAAACACAAAGATTAGAAAACAAGTGTCAAACAGAATTAGATCTAAGGGTGCTAATCACTCCATCTTGCACGCTTCCTAGAAGTGTGAGGAAGGGGATCCAAACCATCTTCATCCCTCTCCCACTCGTGGGACAACATAAGATACTGATCAACATCTGGAAGACTTGTAATCTCACCAAGCCACCCGCGATAGAAATCATCAGTGTCAGTGGTCTCCGAGGTAGTGTAATCTAGCGTAGCAACTCAAGCGAGTGCCCAAAGCCTCCATATAGCATCAAGTGTATCAGAACCAAAGTCATGAAAATGAGTTGAGCATAGGAGCCTGGGAACTCATTGGTGGTGTCCATACTGCTTACACAGGCGGGAAGGAGAATAGGAGGTGACGCTAAATAACCCCATCAACAATACGCCAGAGTCATGAACATTTGTAGCCGTAAACGGAAACTTCAACAAAGGGCTAAGCCAACAGACCTCAAAAGCTTAATAGGATCTCAGGATCTCAATCTAATCCCCTTCACTTAGTGAATGATGATCCTTCCTAATGAAGCCTCTAGGATCATAATGCGAAGGAAGGTACCGAGCCTTCCCTAAGCGAGGATCGGCCGTCAAGCAAAGCTTCTCCAACAGCCACCTACGCGAGTTTTGTTTAAATAAACGATCAAAATCACAAAAGTAAAGGGGTAAAGAGGAAAATTACATCAAATAAGGCAAAGTGGTCGCCCACTAAATTCGGTTCACTGAGGTAGCATCAAGGTGAACCAAGCTCTCAACTAAAGCCAAAGCCGTCGGAGAAAGACCTATAGAGAGTGGTCAATGATCGACTGCAAACGGAATGGGGCAACTGCCCCAACCCCACAATCGAACTCTGCCATAAGAAGTAGAGCCACCATGGAGGGTCACGTAGATGAGTGCTAGGTGTAGTCTCGCACCAGCTGAGGACTGCATCAACCCGGAAACCATTGATGTCAAGAAGAACTGATAAAAAGTGCCTACTGGACTCTAAGTTCCACAAGCCTTTTAGCTTATCCTCACCCCAAAATTGGAAGGAAGGAAAGGTGAAAGAAAGCCTCATGGGGAAAGCTAGAGTTGGGTGCTTCAAAAAGGGAAGCATTAGGATAGCATGGTACTCCTCGACTAAGGGGCAAAGCTCGAAATTAGCAAAACGAAAGATATGAGTGGTAGGCTCCCAAAACTTCAAGATAGCACGAATAAAGGCTATATTCACAGGCCTAGAAGTGAGGTATTGAAGACCCCACAACCCAAAGTTCTCAAGCATTCACCAATCTGGTCCCCGAACATTGCGAAGAAAAGCCCTAAGTTGCTCATTATGCTTTGACATTGATGAAAAAGAACTACAAGAATCCCTTAAAACCGGTGTTTCCTACACACATTGACAAGAAACATTAGCATACTATAATCATCCATTCATGCATACACATTCTTAAACATGCAAGCATATTCATAAAATAGAAAAAACACAACAGGTGAAGACCCGGTGCCCAACGGCCAAAGTCCTCTTTCCATTCATAAAATCTAGATTTTTTTTAAAGTCTACAAGAAATGCTTATCTAAAAGATCCATTTTGAAAAGAAAGCAAACATAACTAAAGGAAAAAAGGGGAGCTCCTAAGCAAGTGTACCTATGCATCATCTCCACCCACCGGGTCTCGAGGTACCATAGTGGATAGCTCAAAATCCTTAGGGCACAAGCTCTCGGAAGCACCAATAGTTAGACCAGATGGAGGAGGAGGCTGTAGGGCGTGAAGGAAGCTGAAGTCCCAATCAAGAGTGAGTAATGGTCTAGCATCTGGCTCATCAAGCTAATAATCAAGGTTGAATGTAAGAGATTGGATAAAACCCGAGGCAATTGCTCGCTCATCTACATGAGCTTGCTCTGCCGCGGTATTCTGTCACAATAACTCCTGATACTGAGCCTCCAAACTCAGATGGTAAACCTCTAAACCCTTATAACTAACACCTAACTCCTAGTGACTAGTCTCTGGACCATGGTAGCGGGAATCTAAGTCCTGATGGCTAATGTCCAACACCTAGAAATGGCTGTCGAGCTCCTGGTAGCGCTGCTCGTACTCCTCACACCTCACCGCCATCACCTACAATCATAGAAACATACAATGAAAATCATATCCATGTACATAAGAACATAAAATCTCATGCAAAACATATGACAGATCAAGAAAAGAGACATATGCGAGTGACCCCATCCTGCGAATATATCATATCCCTCAACAAGAGGAAATGTCTGGCCACGCAGTCCATCTCATCACGTGTAACCTGCAAAAAGGATAAACAAATGTTAGAACACCCCAAAACTACCAAACTACGATCAAAGGCAAGATGTTCAATCAGAGACTCACGTGAGTAGCGTCAAAAGGGTCGTAGGCTAGTGTGTGGTAGCTATCAAGGAGAGGCACCGTGAAACCCATCAGAAAGAAAGATGAGTCAAGGGGAATCATGAAGCATCCCTTGATAACACCGGAGGAAGATGTACTCACCCCCCTCGATAGAAGCATTTAGGTCAGGAACACGGGCCCTCTTCCAGGTGGCCTCCTACAAGGATAGACAAACAATCTGAAACAAGGATTAACATAAACAAGATAATTAATGTAGCTCTCTGATAAGTGTATAATTACACTTATTTTCATGATATTTTTACTTATAAAATGATATAGTTTAAAGTCATTTTATACTTCATATAAAAGATTTTACGTGGTATGTAGTTGTTTTTTACGCAAGTGCAGAAACTAGGTGAATCTTGGAAGTAAAATGATCAAAGATGGAATTCTATGCAAAAAGAGTGAAAAAGTTGCAAAAAGACGAATGGAACACAAGGGATTGGCTTAGGATCGAAGTTGTAAAGATCGGCAAAGTTGCAAAGAAGAACCATGAAGAAAAGCACATGTCACGATCGTTACACCAATTTGCGATCGTGGCTTGTCATCCTTCACAAATAGGAAGTTACCAACTATTGTTCATGATCGTGACATGTATATCGCGCTCATGACTTGTGACGGTTTTTGGTCAACTATTCCCAACTTTCAACCACCAGACAAGAACGATCAACCGCCATCAACTGTTAGATGAAAAGACACCTTTGGAAACAATCCAATCATGAAAAGGTGCCTTTCCATTGCTGATGAGGATGAAACCTTGCATCCAATCATATTGAAGTGATGCAACCCTTCGCCAATGGACATGACTCTTTGTTTAGATAGACGCAACTCTTCGCACTCTATAAACAGTCCTAAACCAACCAATTTCATGGCATATAGTGTAATAAGGTTGTTGCATATGAAGAATGCGTTCAAAGTGAAAATTATATAGATTTTGTTACGTTCAAAGTGTTAGTGAGAAAAATGTATAAGTGGTTTGATTCTTATTTTGATCACTAGATTTCTCCACAAATTCGAGCGATTGTTGTATGAGTGTAATTGGAAAGCACTTATCAATAAAAGAAAGCCCATACCTGCGTAACCAAAAAGTCAAGTAAGGCTAATGAAAAATAACCAACATTCACGAATCGCAAAATAAACAAACTCAGCCTAGAGAATCATGGGACAACACCGCAACGACTGCAAGTGAGCCCGCGTGACCAAATCAAGGGAAAAATATGTATGGGCTAAGATCGCCCGGGGCCAATTAAGGCCACTAACACTGTCCAATCCACTAAAAGCTCGATCAACCCATAGTTGATCTCGCTGTTTGAGACCGGGAAAAAATTCACACTCAGTAAAGTGATCAGAAAGGAGCATATGTATAGTGGAACCTCGTCATTAAAATAGACCGTTTACCGATCCAATACTTGACAAGCACACTGTAACGCAACGCCTGGCCTCTCGGGTCAACACAGAGCAGGTCTCTAAAACGATGATAGGCGATGGGAGCCTTGAAGAACCGCTCAAAGAAAGCATCAAAATGGATCACATTGCCTGTCCAAAGCAAACTGGTAATCGCCACCACATCAGATGGAGTGATTGTGACCTTCCCGATCGGAAGATGGAAAGTGTGTGAGATATCGCTCCATCTCTGCGCCAATGCCATAGAGGTCACATACGGTAATAACGTAGGCCACAAAAATCAGGCCAGATCACCAAACCTAGTGGCCTCGATGTCCTTAATAAGCTCTGTCCGAGAAGAAGCATGGCGCCACCAAGTTTGGATGGTAGAATACCCGCCCGTGTGGCGAAGTGAAGGGGATTACAAATAAACTTAAATAATATGCATTTCGAAATTTAAAAAAAAAACAAAATGCATGGACTTAAAAATAAAAAAATAATAATAATTACAAATTTTTTTTAAAACAAGCAGTGGAGACCCCGAGGGGCATCGTCGAAAAATTCTGGCGGAAATTTTTCCGGTGGACCCTAAACAGCATAAAGTTGCACAAAAAAGGAAATAAAAATGTCTTTTTTTAGTAAATACCTCGATTTGAGAGAGATGGAGCTGGGTCGGAAAGTCTGGATCCAATTTCTTGATAGGAGTGGTAGGAGTAAACCCCAGCATAGTGTCCATTACGCTCAAGCCATATGCGATGCCAATGTCGATAGAGAAGACTCCAGCCTGGTCAGTAGGCTGAGGACTAAGACCTGCCTACCAACGACCTTCGACAACATTTTTCTAAAGAGAAGGAAGAGGGAAAGTGTTTAGAGAGAGAGAATAAATGTAGAAAGGGAGGAAATAAGGAATAAGGAGACTTATTTATAAAGAAAATAAGTGGGCCCCACCTATTTATTTTTTCCAATAAAAGCTTCTAACATAACCGAGCAATGCACGTGATATCCTCGATATTCCCTAAACTCATTTAATTTATTTGTTTCTCAATCCTTTAATTTTTAATTGAAGGGGCAAAAATTTTTGCTCCGCATAAACTCAATCAAATAATTAAAAAATTCATTATAAAATGTATTAAGATTATGTTTCTCTAATTTGTCATAGGAAACAACTCAATTTCCAACCAGGGAAACGTAACCGAAGAAGGAAACAGGAATCTAATTCAGTTCGCTTTTCAGGCAACTTACCCTGGCAATTCCAACAATTAAAGTCAACTATAGGTCAACCCAAAAGGGGCGCGTAATGACCATGCTAGACCCACCCACAAGAGGCATTAAACATCAAGTGTCTTCGAAGAAAGAAACGGATGACCCAATTAATGCACAACGCCCGAAAGGAAGGCCCATGTCATCATCGACCAAGGATAAAGAAGTCACCAACCGCACCGGTCATGTATTTTTTCGATCCCTTCTCTCTTTTCATGTGATCGTACTGGCTATTTAACCAGCAATGATCACACGAGGGGCAGCTATGAGCACGGGATTTTGTACCAGCTAGCGCGTTCGAAGATGATGGCTTTTCGAGATTTTATCCTTGAATAACATAATTCTTGATTATCCAGACTTCTTCCAAAGGGAGTCTTCCTCATCTCTGAATTTAAAAGGACTTTTAAATAAAATTAATTTTCTTAATTAAAAATATAGAAACACATAAAAATACGAAAAAACCTCGACGAACCGAAATCGGGACCTGCCTCGCCGGAAAATTTGGCAGGGCTTTCCAGAAAGTCTAGCAAGCATCGCTAGACTTTCTGGTGAGGCAAGCCTCGCCATAATTTTTATGGCGAGCCTCCTTGCCAATTTCTAGCGAGGACCCCAGAATTTCTATCAAGCCTTGCTAGAATTTACTTCCTTTCTTGGATTTTGAAGAATTTTCCTATTAATAGTTGGGGAATTTTTTATATTCGGGACCGGGAAATTTTCAGAACAAAAAAATATAGCTTTTAAGAACTTTGACTAAATTCGGGAATTAAACAAGAATTTTTGGAATTCATGCCACATTTTCAACAACAACTTAAACTAAAAGACGACGAGAATTACTTTCGAAGGTCAAACAGATATTGTCGAAGTGGATTCATTCCGTAAGGGTAAGCCTTTGAGTTCCTAGAACTGCTGATTTCATGCTTTCTGTCTTCTACTTCTACTTTTGATTTCATCTGTGGACCTATGATTTTTACTATTCTATTTTATTTCAATGTTGTAATTTTCTTTCTTCAACTGTAATTTCTTTATTACTGGAGATGTGTGTTAGAATACTCCCACTAAGGGAATACAAACATATTCCCAGATAACAGACCTCACCATATTACCATGCGAGCTATTTCATTAATTAAAAACGAGTAACAAATGTGTTGAGAAAATGAATCATTTATTTCAAATAACAAATCAATTATCGCGATTTTATTTAATAGGCCACACGGGCAGCATACGTGCAATATGTTGTAATATATCCTGTGCTAAACTTTGTGGATGTAGGTAGATTAGGATTGGATGTATATTTAGGATTTTAATTTTCCTTCGGGTATTGCAATTTCTTTTTTTTGGGAAATGTAATTAATAGATTTGGCGGGCGGTTGCATCCCCTTAGGTTTTGTAATTTTTAATCTTTACTTTTTCGCATTTACTTTCCGCATTTATTTACTATTTTATGGATGGATTTACTGCTTTAAAAATATGTGAATCATGCATGATAAACTTGAAAAATGACTTAAGCGCGAATATGCACAATTAAGAAATACAGTTTTCTATAGATGTAATATAATGTGATCCAATAAGAAATAGGTAACTTATCCTATACCCGAATATCTGTGCCCTAGTGGGTCATCCCCCGAACGTTAAGCCTCATAGGACTCTAATTCCTAGAAAGAGCTAATCTAGGTGGCGAATCTACACTAAGAGATGGTGGATTCAGGTTTGACCAATCTAAAAAACATTTTCGCTCTCTCTTTCAACCTTTGAGGGACCCTGACCCGGTACTTTTTAAACACCCCGGTGGACTGCGCCTCTCACTTCGCGCGCTCTCGACCCATCGCTCTATGTCATCCACTCACAGTGGCGACTCTACTGGGGAATTTTCTAAAAACTTATTTTTTAAAAAGGTTTTAGATTTTGGATATGTGTCAAAAATTATAGATCACATTATTCCATTTTCTCTCAATTATGACATATTCATAAATTCGCATTGCAATAGAAGGGATCAGCCCGTAAGTCTAAGGTACCCCTGTTACCGCAAAGCTTTCTCTTGTACTAATCTGATGCCTTCAGCAAAGATAGTACTTGAGCAGGTGGAGCACTTGTTGCCAAATGCTGATAGGTTCATAAAACTTATAATAGAAACCTAGCTTCTAAGTTTAGAACCTTACTAGTTGATGTGTGCTTCTTTTCCTCTGTTGGTTGCGGCATTCCCTTAGAGCAATTCGGCAGAACTTCGTTAGCACGAGCCTCCAAACTGGGATAGCCTCTACGATTAATCCCCATAGATCTTCACTGACCAAAACTTCGTTGAGGTAGAACCCATTAGTAGACAGCAACTTCTAGACCGCTCGAAGACTAACCTGAAAATATAAAATGAGAAGGCTCACTTCAAAATAGAAAGAGCCTTCAGAAGAATTCTTCATTATTTGGAGAAACTTGTGAAGGATCTCGTACAACGAACAAAGAAAGAGATGTTGAACTCAGAGAGAAAGGTTGAGCTGGAGTTGGAATAAAGAGGAAGCCTATATATAGGGAAAATTGGGAGTGTTAGACTCACCCTAAAAATTTATGTGGGATGGGAATTCCCATCCTACATGCGAGTTGCCGCGGGAGTCTCTAGGACCCGCGGTCTAACCCGCGGCTGCTTTCCATAAGGCAATCCGTAACGGGCTTGCCTTGTGCCGCAAGCTAGGCTTGCGGGCCTTCCCGCAAGCCTGCGTAAGCGCTACCTTGGGTAGCGCTTGCAGGCCTACAGCCAACTAGCACGCGCGGGCTATCCTAGCGAGCTAGCGGCCCATGAGCTTTTCAGCTCGCAGGGCAGCAGTGCATGCCCCAATCGAAAACATCCCGGTGTTCGTTTAGGGCCCACTCACAATGGGAAAAATTCCCTAGCTCCGCTTCGTGCATTTTTCCCTATTTTCTCTTTATTCCCTTTAATTATAAATTTGGACTAACCAATTAATAATTCTTTTAACGAATTTGACAAATAAATATTCTCTCAGCATAGACTCAGTCTATAGGTTCTTTACATAGTTCGACAAAGGCCCAAAGTGTGTGACCTCGTAGGATCCCAAAGTATTGAGACGCTAGAGGCTAACCTAAACTTGGCTTCCCATTTGAGAACCTTTAGGATCAGTATTTCAGACCGTTATGGAACCCGATAATTCTAGACGATCAAATGGGCTTTATAGGAAAGGAGTATGATCCCCCGATACTTGGAACATCATGTACTTGTGACTTGATCCGGTTCTACAGTAGTAACCAATACAATACACTCCTTCCATCAAGTTAAGTACCATTTAGTTTATTGAGCTGAGATTAAGTGTCAGGTCATGTAATGGTTATAGCTATCATGGAATTAGACTTATTCATGAAGAACACCACTCATCCATCATGTATCAAGATTGACTAGAAACCCATTCTATCAATCTTATTCTCTAATCAGAGGTTTATGAGTGTGTCACTTCAACAAGGGGCCCTATGGTACATCTTCCATTATATCACTATATCAGGAGCGATGGATCCCACCTTTACTACTCGGCTTACCAACATATGATCATCACTATACCCATAATCACTCCTGATCGCCAGGGCATGAATAAGTATGACCTAAAGTATAACAACTCCTATATAAGTTAACCATTATCTCAGGTATGAGGATACTTGTACTGCTACTGCAATAAGGCATGACACCAACACATGGATATAGTTATTTCCGAGTGTCTGTCTTATAGTGGTCTCCAATGTATTACCCGAATACATTCATGTGTTAACTCAAGGTACCACCTTTAGCTCGTGAGATCGGCTGCTTGGATCTAATCCAAGGAGTAAGCCTACACATGCTAGTCTATCCATTCCATTGATATCTAGTCTCACTGAAACTAAGACTAGGGATATGTAGACTATTCATAGTAACACGTATATGCAATTCTCACGCCACATAGCTCCCACTATGTCCTTGCAATTTTATGCTATGATGTAGTCACGGACATTGTTTCATCAATGCACATATACATATTTAATACTGTACATAGATGGTACCAGCGAGATACATAAATAAATTAAAAGCACTAATAAACAAAAAAGATGCCTTAATTATTATTAATAATAACCCAAAATCGTTTATACATTATAGCTAATAAAGATATATTACCCTAATTGCCTCTTGGGCATACATCATGTCTAATAATCTCCCACTTGCACTTGAGCCAATTACCCTTGTACTTCATGCCATACTTGTTAACATGTTGGTCATGTTTAACTTGAGTCAATGGCTTAGTTAGCCCATCCACTAGATTCTGATATGTTAGGATGTATTCTAAATCTATATCTTTCCTAGCTACTATCTCTCGAATGAGATGATACTTTCTGAGTACATGCCCATTTCTCTAACGAGACCGTGGTTCCTTTTCTTGAGCAATAGCCCCATTGATATTGCAATATACCACTATCGAATTCACAATGCTAGACACCGCAACGAGATCACAAATAAATCCCTTAAGCCAGACAACTTGCTTAGCTGCTTCTGAATCAGCTAAATACTCAGATTCAATGTTGAAATGGCAGTATCTTGTTTGAAACTTTTCCAAACATCTACCCCTCCATTTAACATAAACACATACCCTGACTGGAACTTATAATCATTTGCATTGGATTGAAAACTCGCATCAGTGTATCCCTCTAAAGTGAGATCACCGTCTCCTTATACTAAAAACATATCCTTAGTCCTACGTAAGTACTTAAGGATAGTTTTAATGGTTATCTAGTGCTTCTCACTTGGGTCAGATTGAAATATGCTCATGACGCCCAATGCATGTGAGACGTCAGGCCTAGTGCATACTATAGCATATATGATGGAACCTATCACAGAGTAAAGGGTATTCCATTCATGCGCAATCTCTCTTCTTGTGTTCTCAGACACTTAGATTTTGAAAGGTTAATCCCATGAGACATTGGGAGATAGCCCTTTCTTGACTGCTCAAGGTTAAATCTAGCTAAAACCTTATTTATGTATGTACTTTGCGAAAGACCCAGCAGCCTTCTGGTAGATCTTTATACCAAGTATAAAAGCTGCTTATCCATGGAGAACTTCTTCGACAACCATGACTTAACTGTTGGAAGAAAAGGAATATCATTTCCTATCAGTAATATGTCATCGACATATAATACAAGGAAAATGATCTCACTCCCACTAGCCTTCTTAAATACACAAGGCTCATTAGTGTTTGATACAAAACCAATTTCTCGGATTATCTCATCAAACCTAATATTCCAACTCCTCGATGCTTGCTTAAGTCCATAAATGAACTTCTGCAACTTGTATACCTTCGAGCCATCCTTGGATGTAAAACCCTCAACTTGTTCCATATACACATCTATGTCTAGATTCTTGTTAAAGAATGTTGTTTTCACATCTATCTACCAAATCTCATAATCGTAATGAGTGACGAGGGTAAGAAGTATCTTGATAAACTTCAGCATGGCCACTAGTGAAAAGGTTTCATCATAGTTAATGCTTTCTTTTCAACTGTAACCTTTTAACCAGCCTTGCTTTATGGGTAACTATGTTACCGTCCTTGTCAGTTTTCTTCTTGAAAACCCACTTTTATCCTATGGGCCTAATCCCACTTGGAGCATCAATCAAGCTCCAAACTTAATTTTCGTACATGGAGTCCATCTTTGACATCATGGCTGTTAACCATTTATCCGATTTTGAGCCTTCTATTGCCTCCTTGTAAGTCCTGGGTTCATCATCTTCCATAAGAGATGTTTATCATTAGTGATGAGAAACCTGTATCTCTCAGGAGTGATTGGAGCCTGGCCTAACCTACGCAATGTTAATGTTATAGTAGGCTGTTCCATGCTTACACTATCTTATGTAACAGTTGTAGGTATAATTAGCTAATTGTCTATTTGATCTTCTTAAGTGCCTAACTCAAGATTGCTCCCACTAGCTTTCACAAGTATATGCTCCTTCTCGAGGAATTGAGCATTTCTGGAAACAAGGACTTTTTGTTCCTTGGGATCTAAGAAGGTATACCCTGTAGTCTCCTTAGGGTAACCTACAAACAGACACATGTCAGACTTAGCACCCAACTTATCTGAACTCGTCCTTTTTATGTAAGCAGGACATTTCTTACCATACCATAATGCTTATGGAGTTTGATCAACTGATTTAGAGGACACTCTATTTAGAATATAAACTATGCTTTCAAGTGCATAACCCCAAAAGGAACGACTGAGTTCTGCTTTGCTCATCATGGACCAAACCATATTGAGTAGGGTTCAATTTCTCCTTTTTGACACTCTATTGTGTTGGGGTGTATAAGGAAATGTCCACTAGAATAAATTACCATTATCCCTTAGATAATCCTGAAACTCTTGGATTAAGTATTCACCACCTCGATCAGATCGAAGGGTCTTGATACTTTTCCCAAGTTGTTTCTCTACTTCAGTTTTGAACTCTTTAAATTTCTCAAAACTCTCAGACTTGTGCATTATAAGGTATAAATAACCATATCACGAGTAATCGTCGGTAAAGTTTATGAAGTAGATGAAAACCTCATGTGTCTTAACACTCATTAGACCACATACATCAGAATGTATTATTTCCAAAGTACTATTGGCACGTTATCTCTTTCCTTTGAAAGGTTTCTTAGTCATCTTCCCTTTTAAACAAGGTTTGCACGCACCATAGGATTCCCATTCCATTGGGCCCAAGTCTCCACATTTGTGTAACTTAGTTAAGCGAGTCTCATTTATATGGCCTAGACAATAATGCCATAAGTATGAGGATTTCTCATTATCTAATTTCAATTTCTCAACAATGTTCTTATTCTGAATTTTGATTTTAATAACTAGAACATAAATGCCATCAACAGATATTCCACAAGCACATAGAATATTATTGCGTCGAATTTGACATTTATTATTAGAAAATAAAATTTAAAATCCCTATATTGCTAAATGCGCAATAGAAATAATTTTTAGTGACAGCAGGAATATAATAGCAATTGTTCAAAACTAAAACTAGGCTACTAGGCAAACCATGGCTATATGTCCCTACAGCTTTTGCAGTAACCTGTACTCCATTTCCAACTCTTAGGTCCATTTCCCTCTTTGCAAACCTCCTACTGTTCCAAAATCCCTGCATAGAAATACAGGTATGAGTACCACAACCAGTATCTAATACCCTAATAGACTCATACGGAGCTAGAGAAACTCTCTTTCATGAAAATACCTGAAGTAAATGCTTTACTTGGCTTCTTCTTTACTTGTTCAGAATTCCGAGCTCTTAACTCACGTTTCATTTCAGAACTTTTCATGAGTCTTCTCTTGACCTTAAAAGCCTTGGACTTTCTTATCTTTCTATCCTAATCAACAAGTTGATTCTCAAGTTTATTTCTAAACTGTATATCCTATTGTTCCAAGAGGTCTACCATTTTGGAAAAATTACAATAATCATTCATGCCATAGAAATTTGTTTTGAAATTATCATACCTATGCGGTAGACCTTTCAATACAATCTATTTCAAGGTATCCTAATCATAAGTAACTCCCATATTGCTTAACTATTTAGAGATATCATAAACAGTCATGGGAAACTCAACTGTTGAGGTGTTAGCCCCAAGACTTGTAGATAGCATGAATTTTTTAGGTTCACCCATCATTACAAGCTACACAATCATAGACTCCAAGTTCATACTTTTGCAAAGATCCTTGTACCTCGGAAGCATAGGGTTGACCATGAAGTTCTTTGCAAAATCACAATCCCTTTTGTTCTTCACATACTTATCAATTTGATAAATGAAAGGATCTTTTTCAGCGAATTTGGGATGTAGAGTATCTAGTACATAATCCAGAACCTTATCACACACTCGAACCACTCATTAAAGTTGTCTCCTTTGTAAAACTTGTTGTCAATCGGATGCATATCAGTGTTAGTGTTCTTATTCAACTTAGATATAAGATAGAATTTCTTTAGACATTAGTATATGTACATGCATTTAATATAAGGTCTTTAATTAAACACATAATTCCTACTATTTTCTCCAGATTCAAATAGCCCCTTCTATTTAAATTCGGGAAATTTTATCCAACCAATTTTCCTTAGTATCTAACATCCATAACCACTCATCATGACCCTCGCTATAGCAGGTCAAGCCATAACAAGATAACCATGATTGGAACCTATTCATTTGTATCTCATGCAATTGCTAATCCGTTTGAGTTCTCTTTCTCGAGACGTGCATACCCAATTGTACGAATCCTCAAATGTGTCTCCAACCTGGCATTGGCTCCAATAATATGGACAACTAACCCTTTTTGGTTAAGGCATTAACCCCATCCAGTCTCATAACCAAACATGTTAAGGGAAGACATGTTGTACATGTACCTTACATCCATTAATAAGGTTCATATCATGACTTATGACGGGATGACTATATACTGCCTTAATATTATTATGGGGATTTTATTGGTGTCGCTAGTCTCACCCTAGTCTAGGTCTTTACGATGGATATAATTATGAAAATAATAATTACGGGCTATTTGGAATTATTAACTCTAAGGGAACATGCTCTAGATTGGTATATCATAATCATTCCATTATGCCAAGACTCTACATAGCATGTAAAACAAACAAGGTCCATGTTCAAGTCATTGCACCTATTTTTATAAGTTTTAATTTAATAACTTAAACCACATTTGTAAAACCATATGCAGGATCTAATTCCCATAGTAGAAATAGACTAAGTCATAAAAGTCCCTTGGATACTTTTGAATCTAATACCAATGGAGATTTCCAGGTAGGAGAGACCCCCTTAAAGTGAATGAGCAACCAAGTCTAATCCTTGCCAAAATAACCACAGGAACTTCGATTCGTTGTACCACAAACAACTATGATTTAAAGATTTTGTTCTTTAATCGAGTGTAGTGTGGGACAACCCTCAATTAAAGCATTTACACATGTGGTAAAACATTGCTAATTTATATGATAATCCCTTAGACTAAGTTTAAGCAAAACCTTATTCTAGTTATCACATCATTTTCTATAACAGAAATTGAAACCTAAGTCATGCATATCATACTTTAATCAATTCATAAAAAATATCATTTTAACATATTATAATCAATCATGCATAGCATAAGGCAGACTCTGATACCACTACTGGTTAATCAAGACAGTAATTGAACATGCAAACATTGAAAAGTGGAATTTCAAAACAAAAAATTAACCTAAAGATCTCCTAAGTATGCCATGTTTGATATAATCTAAGTTAAAAGTTTCCATAGATGCTTATAGGTTTATCAAACCTACAAAAGAAACCTAACATCTAAGTTTAGAACATTACCATTTGATGCGTGCTTCTCTTTCTTCTAGATGCGATGTTCCCTTAGAGAAATTTAACAGAATTTTGTTAGCACGAGCCCTTAAACTAGGATAGCCTCTACGATTGATCAACACTGATCTTCACCGACCAAAACTTCATTGAGGTAGAACCCATTAGTAGATAGCAACTGCTATACATCTCGAACACCAACCCAAAAATATAAACTAAGAGGGCTCACTTCAAAATAGAAAGAGCCTTTAAAAGAATTCTTCGCTGTTCGGAGAAACTCTTGAAGGATCTCGCACAATAAATGAAGAAAGAGATGTTGAACTCAGAGAGAAAGGATGAGCTGAAGTATGGAATAAAGAGGAACTGGAGGCCTATATATAGGGAAAAGGGGGAGTGTTAGACTCCCCTTAAAACACTATGTGGGATGGGAATATTCCCATCCCACATGCAGGTTGGCCATGCCGATCACTAGAACCTACGGGCCAACCTATGACTTCCTTCCACAAGGCAAACCCTAACAGGCTTACCTTGTGCCACAAGCTGGGCTTGTGCATAGCCCACGTGCTACCTTTAGCAATGCTTGATGGCCTATAGCTCTCTAGCACACACGGACTATCCCCGCACGCTACCAGCCCGTGAGCTTTTCAGCTTGCGAGGTAGCTGCGCAGGCCCCACTCCAAACATCTCGTGTTCTCTTTTGGGGCCCACTCATAATGGGAAAAATTCCCTTGCTTCCGCTAGGTGCATTTTTCCCTATTTTCTATTTATTCCCTTTAATTATTAATTTGGTCTAACCAATTAATAATTCTTCCAACAAATTTGATAAACAGATATTCTCGACATAGATACAGTCAATAGGTTCTTCACTTAGTTTGATAAAGACCCAAAGTGTGTGACCTCATAGGATCCCAAAGTATTGAGCCGCTAGAGATTAACTTAAACTTGGCTTCCCATCCGAAAACCTTTAGGCACAATGTTCCAGACTGATATGGAACCTGATAGCTCTAGATGATCAAATGAGCTTTCTAGCAAAGGCGTATGATCCCCCAATACTTGGAACATCACGTGCTTGTGACTTGAACCGGTTCTATAGTAATAACCAATACAATACACTCCTTCTATCAGGTTAAGTACCATCCACTTTATTGAGCTCATACTAAGTTTCAGCTGATGTAATAGCCGTAGCTATCATGGAATTAGACTTGTTCACGAAGAACACCACTCAGCCATTTTGTATCAAGATTAACTAGAAACCCGTTCTATTAATCTTATACTCTGATCAGAGGTTTATGAGTGTGTCACTTCAACAAGGGGCTCTAAGGTACATCTCCCATTATATCACTATATCAGGAGCGATGAATACCATCTTGACTACCCGGCTTACCAACATATGACCATCACTATACACGTAATCACTTGTATCATCCTTATAGCCAGGGTATGAATAAATATGACCCAAAGTATAGCAACTCTTATATAAAGTAACAAGTATCTCAGGTTTGAGGATACTTGTACTTTTACAACAATAAGACATGACACTAACACATGGATATAGTAATTTCCAAGTGTGTCTTATAACGGTCTCCAATGTATTACCAGAATACATTTATGTTTTAACTCAAGGTACCATTGATAATTGTATAATTACACTTGTTATCATGATATTTTCAAACATAAAACGATACGGTTTTGAGTCATTTTATGCTTCATATAAAAGATTTCACATGGTTTGTAGTTGTTTTTTATGCAAATGTAGAAACTAGGTAAATCTTGGGAGTAAAATGATCAAAGATAGAATTCT
This sequence comes from Euphorbia schlechtendalii, assembly GCA_949673415.1. NCBI lineage: Eukaryota > Viridiplantae > Streptophyta > Magnoliopsida > Malpighiales > Euphorbiaceae > Euphorbia > Euphorbia schlechtendalii. The sequence continues at coordinate 40,044 of CATIWQ010434762.1, forward strand.
ATGTAAAAAGAGTGAAAAAGGTGCAAAAAGATGCGTGGAACACAAGGATTTGGTTTAGGATCAGCGTTATAAAAAATCGGCAAAGTTGCAAAGAAGAATTATGAAAAAAAGCATGGTTCACGATCGTGACACCTATTCATGGTCGTGACTTATTCCTCTTCATAAGTAGAAAGTTACAAATCATTATTCATGATTACAACATGTAATTCGCGCTTATGACTTGTGATGGTTATTAGTTATCTCAGCTCAACTACCAACCGCCGAATAAGAACGATCAACCGCCATCAACCATCATCAACTGTCAACTGAAAGACACCTTTTGGAAGTCAACTAATCATGAAAAAAAGCCTTTCCATTGTGGATGAGGATGAATCTTTGCATCCAATCATATTGAAGTGATGCAACCCTTCGCTAATGGACACGACTCTTCATTTGGATAGACGTAACCCTTCGTACTCTATAAATAGAGTTCAAATTCAACCACTTTCGTGGCATGGTGTTGGAAATAAGTGTAGGCATTGAATAGTAGTGTGTGTATATGATCAAGAGTGAAAATATATAGATTTTGCTACATTCAAAGTCTTAGTGAGAAAAATGTATAAGTGATTTGATTCTTATTTCGATCACTAGATTTCTACACAAATTCAAGCGATAGTTGTATGAGTGTAATTGCAAAGCACTTATTTCATTCTTCAACATTCTTTTATTCGATATTCACAAAGAATAGCATGCTAGCAGAGGTTCTGTATGAGAAAAGATCGAATTCAAAGTAAACGCAGGATTTGTGGGATTTGATGACTCCCATTAAAGAGTGGATACAGTTTGATCAACTTAGCTTTCACTTGCATACCTTACAACTTTACTTTGTTTTCTGCTTATACTTTCTATTTCAAAATTTATGATATGTATATGTGTCATAACGAGTATTTCGTCTTGCATCATTTATATTAATCAAGTTATATGCTTTCAAGTAAACTTTAATAGTGATTTCAGGGTTAACAAGATTGTGTATAATCACTGGATATGTGATTATAGCGTTGTTTAGTGAGCTAACATTTTTAGAATGGTAACTTGCTAAATATGGCTATGTGAGTACGATCCGTACTAAGCATAGTAATATTGTTATCCAGGTTCTTATGTGTCATAATTCATTTACCCTAGATTTAGAAAAGTCATCTCATGTGTTGCTTTGCGGTGAATTATTGAATATTAGGGCGTCTAGAACCGTATTTGTTGAAGTTATCTAGTGTATGAAATTTTCTTAATGATTTTGCATGTTTTTCTCTACTATACTTGTTCTTAGGAAATATCTATATAGTTTACATCTTCTCTAATCTGTTCATGCATCTTTTTATTCATCAGTCTATCAACCAAACCATCAAAACCCTATAATATATCTTATTTCTCTTGTTCTGTGACTCTAGTTGGTCTTTAGAATCAAATTCCTTCCCTGTGGGAGTGATATCTTTTAAAACTACATCGAAACTATATACTTGTAGTGGTCACCTTCTATTTAATAAGCGGTATTAACAACACCTGTTCGTATTTTGAACTTTTAACTTATTGGTAGAAAAGTGGGGAACAAGGTTATTTGTACTGTTACCGAATATAAGCCTATCGAAATGAGTATAGTCAAAATCTTGCGATCAAGTTTTTGGTGTCATTGCCAGGGAAGGTAAGTGCGTACTGAGAGATCAGAAATTTGGAGACTATGGTCCATTTTCTAATTTTATATCTATTTGTTTAATTCCTAATTGTACAATTTGTCAATCCTAACTTGGATGTGAAAAAGAATATGAAATAATCATCTTGGAGTTGATACGTCATATTTATAAGTCTGAATTATCAATAATTAGAAGATTTTCTTCTATTTTTCCTATTCATGTTCGCGATCCCCAATTGCGCTCGTGAATCCTTAATTAAAACTTTTTGTTTCTCAAATTCTGTAAGTCAAGATCGTGACATATAATCACGATCGCAACTTGTGTGATAACTGCAGTAGTTTAGCAGTTATTCGATTGTTATTCCTCAAACCTCTATAAAATTGATGTGCGAGTGTTCATCAATTTCTCACTTCTGCAATCTGAATTTCTACCTTTCCAATCATAATTCTATTCCAAATATGAAACTACCTCATCTTTTCAGAATTTCTTTCATCTTACAATGGTTTTCGCAAAGAAATCCAATCTAGTTCCTCCAACAAACCTACAAGAATGGTACGAGGTCTCAATTCATTCTCGTGAGGAAGGAGATCATTTTGCAGTTATTAAGGATGATGAATACAAAAATTCCTACACCATTCATAAGAACAGTTTCATCAGCCTTAGAGTTTATGACAGAGTAATGTATTATCTTAGAATTCTTAACTTTGTCATTTACTCAAATATGTCTCTGGGGAATAGTGTGGACAACTGTATGGATATGTTGGTCACATTAGTGTGGAAGAACGATAGGATGGACTTCCTAGTCTATCATCATCACGGGAAAGAATATAAGTTGACAAGGAAAGCTCTGCATAAGTATATGGGAATTTCCAAAGGATTGCTACAACAAGATGCTTCCTGGATGGGATCCTCTACCAACATGGAATAGCCTGACTGGCTAAATAGAGTTCAAACAAGAATCTGCCTATAGCATGTGGATTCATGATCCTTGTTTGCTCTCATTGCACTTTTATCTAAGTGGAGCATTGTTTGGCAAGTCAACTTTCGATCTTGTCATTCCTAAAGAATTGTTTGTAATGGAAGAAATTTGGAATGGCACACTTGTTGATATTTCGGGGATTATGATGGAGACACTTATGTCCCTCGTGCAAAATCCCAGAACGACAGAATATGAGTGTCAAACGATGGTAAATCTGTTAGGCCAAATTAGGAGAATGCCCTATGCCACTGAAGTTTTTACTAATGAAGATGAGATTCCAAAATTAAAAATGGAAATTTTCTTCGAGTATGGATTTTTGGTCAGGTGCATTGGAGTGGATAAGATCACCTATGATTGGAAATCATGGGATGAAAGAGTGGAAGCCGACAGACAAAGAGAAAGGGAAATCGCGAGGGAAGAAGAATGAAGTGCAACCAACCTTCGGGGAAGGTTGAATGAACTTATGGAGGCACAGATTTCAATTCATAGGAAAATCGATGATATTCATACATTAATGTTTGATGCTGAGTGAGATTTATGGGAGTCTTATTATAAGATTGACTTATTGCTAGAATCGCTTTCCTCTGAATAATTGTTCGCTTTTCACTTAGATTTAGGATTTTGTACAGTTTGTTGTTTGTTGTTTGTTTACTTGTTCATTTGTTTAATTGTTTGTTTGTTTGTTAAATGTTGAATATGAATATAGTAATTATTATTTTATATTTAACATGTTTGTTTTTCTGAGTTTTTTCTAGGACTAAGTCTAAAAATTGATGAAACAAAGGAATTGAAGAAAGTCATGACCACGACTATAGATCGCGCCCATGACATTATGCAGTAAAACATTATGTTTCTGTTATGAAAAATGTCGCGATCGCGACAGGCCTTCGCGATCGCGACGCGGGCAGAATATTACTGTTATAGATCGCGATTTAACACACGACAGATGGTTGAAACTGCCATTAACGGCTAGTTTGAAGGAAAAATGACTATATTGACTATTTTAACCAATTAATGACCTATTAGAACTCTATATAAAGGTTTAGATTGAATCCATAGCCACCACAACCTTCTAAAGCTTACAAAAGTTCTGATTCTTTCATCTTTATTCTTCTACATTCAACCTTTTTCAACCTTTACTTCAAAAACCAATATGCCTTGTGCTAAGGTAGCCGCAAATAGAAGAGAACTCCCTAATTATCAACAAGATTACGGTTGTCCTTTTCCCATTCGTTTGTGTGAAGAAGGGAAAAGATTCCAAGTTCTAAAGAAGTTGGAGATAAAAGGTATGATCTTTCTTGATTTTGTTTTCTTGGAGACTTTAAACCTCCATGAACAAAAGGGGATGTATCTTGTTGATCTTGGTTTGAGCACGTTTCTGGGAATACGATTTCCACAAAACCGTGATTGGATTTTAGAATGTCTAGTGACATTCGATTTTGAAGATAAAAGGAAAAGGGCAATTTAATTTCGCAACCAAGGTAGACATTACACCGTTACAAGAGAGATGATGAGTACTTGGTTCGGGTTCAAAATAGAAAATTCATCAAGCATGATGGATTCTTTTCAAGCAAATCAAGTTTGGGTAGATTTAACGGGTAAGAGAGCTTTCTACCCCAAAAATTCCCCAAATATAATTATTAAGGATGAGTGTATTCTTTTACTCCACAAATATCTTGCCACTTCAGTATTTTATCGAGTAGAGAATACCAAAGTCCAAAAGAGAGATTTGTTTATTCTTTCTTGTGCATTGAATAAGCAAAAAGCAGAGTTCGTGGATATAATTTGGAATATGATGAAAAAAAATTCAAAGAGATTGAGAAACAAGATAGGGGAGGCCGAAATTATCACTGTAATCGTCTTGGGTGCGCGAAACAAACTCCCCTATGTCCATCAACTGGATGAGTATTTTTGTTATATGGATGGGAATTACTTGAAGAATGCCGGACTTCTTCAAAAGAATGATGGTGTATATTCCTTCTACTCCTATTCCAACCGCACCAAGAAGTTAATCTCGATTGATGATGATTCTTCCATTAGCTCATCTGATCCAACTACTAGATATCATCCTAGTAAGGCTTCGATGATCGAAGAAGAAGATGAAGATGAAGATGAAGAAGATGAAGCTCTAGAAGATTGGAAGGCAAGCATGCAATAAAAGCTAGACAATTGCCAAGCGAAACTTGGAGTAATGAAGAAAGACATGAAGATTCTAAAGAAAAGTAATAAATCGATGCTTCAAAAATTACTATCCTTCTTTAGAAAACAAATTTGCCAATTTACTCCTAGTCCCCCGGATTCTCCTTCTCAATGAACGGGTTTACTCTTTTCTTTTCTTTACTTTTCTTTTTCAAAATTTTTTAGACTACTTGTTTATTTTTAGATTTTCATTTTTAAAATCTCTCACAATGAGGACATTGTATTCTTTAGTGTGGGGGCATTTGTAAAAAATCCAAAAAAATCAAATAAATTAAAAAAAAGTTGAAGAATATGAAAATTTTTCTTGATTTTGTGTTGTTTATACATTATCCATATCTATGCTATACAAACATATGTTCCAAGGTTATTTTGAGTGTTAGGTATTTCAAGTTTGATGTTAGTGCTTATTTTGAATAAATTTTTTCGAGTATGACCACACGTTGAGAGTGTGAGCATTTTGGCACAACATTTAGCATTTGGCAATGATGAGTTGTGAGTAACATTCAGAAGCAACATTCCAAGTAAGTTTCGATATATATTCAATGCAACATGAATTAGTATAAGTTGTTAATGCTACCGATAAGTTTTAAGTGGAGTAATATCTAGTAGTGTTCTTACTATGAGTTTTATATGCTATTCTCGAATAAGTCCTAAAGTATTGAGTGTGTTTAAAGTGTTGGGAAACTATAGACATAATACTTTGAAAGTGATCAATAAAGGATGAGGGTATTAAGAGAGAAAATTAAAAAAAAAAGAGGATAACCAATGAGTTATGCAAAAGGTTAGGAATAGTACGGAGCAGAAACCGCAACCATTCAATGAGTGAAAAAAGAAAAGTAGCATAGCATGAAAAATGGGTACAAAGTACAAATCTGTACTTCAAAAACATATGCTTAAAAGAAAAAAAATGAGAGAAAGTGGTATGGAGCATAAAATGCAACCACTAAAAAAAGGGGAGAGTGGTATGGAGCATAAAATGCAACCACAAAGAGTGTTTTAGCATCCTAAGTTACCTAAAAATTCCTTGAGGTCAAACTTTCCAAAGTGTGCTCCCTTTTTCCTTTATACTTTATACTATACTTGAGAGAAGGAAATTATCGAGTGTGCATATAACGCTTATATGAAGACACAATTAGGTTGACCCTCTATTAAGAGAAAAGGTATGCAACTAGACTATATAAATTGCACATTACTAATTTGTGGGAAATTTCAAACTTTTACTTAAACTTTATGCAACGTGAGAATATGATACTCACTACGATAATCTTTCTCCAAATGAGGTATGAATTCGAATACTATTTTATACAATTCTGTTGTGTTTACCTTGAGGATAAGGCAAAAGTTAAGTGTGGGGGTGTGATAAGTGTATAATTACACTTATTATCATGATATTTTAAATCATAAAATGATATGGTTTTGAGTCATTTTATACTTCATATAAAAGATTTCACGTGGTTTAAAGTTATTTTTTATGCAAATGTAGAAACTAGGTAAATCTTGGGAGTAAAATGATCAATGTTTGAATTCTATGTAAAAAGAGTTAAAAAGGTGCAAAAGATGAGTGGAACACATGGATTTGACTTAGGATCGGAGTTATAAAAAATCGGTAAAGTTGCAAAGAAGAAATATGAAGAAAAGCATGGTTCACGATTGTGACACCCATTCGCAGTCGTGACTTATTACTCTTCATAAGCAGAATCTTACAAATCATTATTCACGATTGCGACTTGTGATTCACGCTCGTGACTTGTGACGGTTATTGGTTATCTCTTCTAAACTACCAACCGCTGGATAAGAACGATCAACCGCCATCAACTGTCAACCGAAAAGACACCTTTTGGAAGTCAACCAATCATGAAAAGGTGCCTTTCCATTATGGATGAGGATGAATCTTTGCATCTAATCATATTGAAGTGATGCAACCCTTTGCCAATGGACACGACTCTTCGTTTGGATCGACGCAACCCTTCGTACTCTATAGATAGAGTTTAAATTCAACCAATTACGTGGCATGGTGTGGGAAATAAGTGTACGCATTGAATAATAGTGTCCATATATGATAGAGAGTGAAAATATATGGATTTCGCTATGTTCAAAGTCTTAGTGAGAAAAATGTATAAGTGATTCGATTCTTATTTTGATCACTAGATTTCTACACAAATTCAAGCGATTGTTGTATGAGTGTAAGTGCAAAGAACTTATCAATAAAAGTTTTCATTTTTCAACATTCTTTTATTCGATATTCACAAAGAATAGCATCCTAGAGGAGGTTCTTTACGAGTCGAGACCGAATTCAAAGTAGACGCAGGAATTGCGGGAATTGATGACTCCCATTAAAGAGTGGATATGGTTTGATCAACTTTAGCTTTCACTTGCATATCTTACAACTTTACTTTATTTTCGGCTTATACTTTCTATTTTGAAATTTATGATATGTCTATTTGTCATAACAAGTATTTCATCTTGCGTCATTTATATTAATCAAGTTATATGCTTTCAAGTTAACTTTAAGAGTGGTTTCAGGGTTAATAAGATTGTGTATAGTCACTGGATCTGTGATTATAATGCTCTTTAGTGAGCCAACATTTTTGAAATGGTAACTTGCTAAATATGGCTATGTGAGAGCGACCCGTACTAAGCATAGTAATATTGTTATCTAGGTTCTTATAAGTGTCATAATTCGTTGACCCTATATTTAGAAAAGTCATCTCATGTGTTGCTCTGCAGTGAATTATTGAATATTAGGGCGTCTAGAACCATATTTGTTGAAGTTATCTAGTGTACGAAATTTTCTTAATGATTTTGCATGTTTTTCTCTACTATACTTGTTCTTAGGAAATATAGATATAGTTTACATCTTCTCTAATCTATTCATGCATCTGTCTATTCATCAGTTAATCAACCAAACCATCCAAACTGTATAATTTATCTTATTTCTTTTGTTCAGTAACTCTAGTTGGTCTTTAGAACCGAATTCCTTCCCTGTGGGATTGATATCTTTTAAAACTACATTAAAATTGTATACTTAGGGTGGTCACCATTTTTCTATTTGATAAGCGATATTGACAACACCTGTTCGTATTTTGAACTTTTAACTTATCAGTGAAAAAGTGGGGAATAAGGTTATTGGCACCATATCGAATATAAGCCTATCACAACAGGTATAGTCAAAATCTTGCAATCAACCACCTTCAGCTCATGAGATCGGTTTCTTGGATCTAATCCAAGGAGTAAGCCTCCACATGCTAGTCTTTTCATTCCATTGATGTCTTGTCTCAATGAAACTATGACTAGGGATATTTAGACTATTCATAGTAATACGTATGTCCTGTTATCACACCACATAGCTCCCACTATGTCCTCGCACTTTTACACTATGAAGTAGTCACCAACTTTGTCTCATCAATGCGCATATACATATTTCATACTATACATATATGATACTAACGCGATAGATAAATAAATTAGAAACACAGATAAGCAACAAAGATGCCTTTATTATTATTAATAATAATCCGAAACCGTTTGTACATTATAGCTAATAAAGATATATCGCCCTAATTACTTCTAGGGCATACATCATGTCTAACACCTCCATCATTCTCTCCTTCTTCGAAAGACTCCCCTTCAATAAAAAATTTCCATTGAATCTTTTACGTACTTAGAAAGATTGCTTAAATTGAATGTGTTTGAAATCTTGTAAGATGGTGGGAGCTCAATTTTGTAAACATTCTTATTTATCTTCTTTATCACTTTGTAAGGACCTTCAACTTTTGGCATGAGCTTGTTTTTCCTTTTTGATTGAAATCATGCCTTCCACAAGTACACTCATACAAGATCACCTTCTTTGAACTTAACATTTGAGTTTAGCTTTGATTGAAGCTTGTAGACATCATTCTTCCTCTCAATGTGTTCCTTAGCCTTATTACGATGCTTGTTTATTTTAACATCCCTTTCTTCAACCTTTAAGTTAGTAGGAACCCTAGCACGTGTTTTGCTCAAATTGATTGGAATGAGAGGGTTAGCGCAATAAATCAATTCAAAATGAGTAAAATTTGTATTCTTACTCTTAGATTTGTTGTAAGAAAATTCTACATGTGCTAATAAAAATCCCAATTCTTCACCTTTCCTTTCAACAAGCTTCTCAAAATGTCACCATGGCTTTGGTTGAAAATCTCGGTTTATCCATCAGTTTGAGGATGAAATGATGTGCTGAATTTCAAAGTCGCTCTAAGTTGTTCCCAAAGATTTCTCAAAAAATGACTCAAGAATATTACATCCCTATCACTTATAATACTCCTTGGAATTCCATGGAGTTTTATAATATTTTCAAAATACAAGTTCATAATATGAGATGCACCATTAGTTTCGCTATAAGCAACAAAAATGAGCCATTTTAGAAAATCTATCTACTACAATCATAATAGAATCGTGGATTCTTCTTGTTCTTGGTAAGTTAATGATGAATTCAATACTTACATCCTCCCATGGTGCATTTGGAATTGGAAAAGGCATGTATGGATCATGAGCTTGTGATGTCATTTTGGATTGTTTGCATGTGTTATAGCCCTCAACAAGTCTTCAAACATCCTTTTACATCTTTGGCCAATAGAAATTTATACTAGCAATCTCATGGGTTTTGTCTCTTCCAAAGTTACCAACTAGGCCTCCACCATGGACCTCCTTTAGAATTTTCTCCCTTAATGAACTTTGAGAAATACAAACAACAACAAGCTTGAAAAGATATTCATTATGAATTGTGAAATCCCTAAATGTACCATTTTTCCTAACTCTCTCCCAAGTCTGACGAAAATCCCCATCATTCTCATACAATGTTCTCACATCATTAAATCCTATTACAAGAGCATGCATGGTACTTAGTACCTCAAATCTCCTAGACAATGCATCAGCTAGAATATTACTTGGACCATCCCTATACTTCACCATAAAATCAAACGATTGTATATATTTAACTCAAGATGCATGTCTTCTACTTAACTTAGCTTGGCTTTGAATGTATTTAAGTGCTTGGTGGTTAGTATAAAGAATGAAAGAAATTTACCAACAAATATGCACTCTAATGTCTAAGCGTATGCACTAAAGCATAAAACTCAACGTTATAGGTAGAATACTTTCTCCTAGCTTCATTCAATTTTTCACTAAAAAATGCAATGGACTTCTCTTCTTAACTAAAAATAGCCCAAATTCCTACCCCACTAGCATCACACTCCAATTCAATAGGTATGGTGAAATTAATTAAGGATAAAACAAGAGCTTAAGGTATGGTGAAATTAATTAAGGATAAAACAAGAGCTTTTGTCATGGAATTCTTTAGTGTGTTAAAAGCAATAATGGTTTGGGGGTTCAATTTAAACAATCCATTCTTCATGCAATCTGTTATGGGACTTGTTATAGTGTTGAAATTTATTAAGAATTTTTCATAAAAAGAACAAAGTCTATGAAAACTTCTAATTTGAAACAAATTGTTAGGAAATGGCCAATCAATTATCGCTTTAATCTTTTCTGGATCCATACTAATCACATCTTTAGAGACAACATACCCCATAAAGTAATGATGCTATCACAAAAATGACATTTCTTCACATTTGCATATAATGATTCACGATCCCAAACATCAAAGACATGTCTTAAATACACATAATGCTAATGTAAACTATGACTAAATATTAGAATATCATCAAAGTAAACCACCACAAATTTGTTAAGAAAATGTTTGAGTACCTCATTCATAAGTTGTATAAATGTGGAAGGTGAATCAGAAAGTCCCATTGGCATGACCAACCATTCATATAAATCCGCATTGGTTTTGAAGCCTGTTTTCCACTCATCTCCTTCTTTAACACGAATTTGAAAAACCATTTGCAAGATCAATCCTTGAGAACACCGAAGCTCCATGCAATCGATTAGGCATGTCATCAAGCCTTTGAATAGGAAATCTGTACTTGATTTTGATACTGTTAATAGCTCTAGTTAAATCACCATTCTCCATTTCCCATTCTTTTTGGGTACTACAAATGCCAGAATAACACAAGGAGACACACTCTCCCTTATAATTCCCGTCTTCAACAACTCATCAATCTATTTTAATAACTCATCACCCTCCTTTGGGCTCATTCTATAAGAATATTTATTAGGAATTTGGGCTCTTGGAACAAAGCTTATTTCATGTTGCATGATTCTCAAAGGGGGTAAAAATGAGGGTAATGTGTTTGAAAATACTCTCTCGAACTCACTAATCAAAGATTATAGGCAGATGTTGAACCATATAAAATATGTTTTTTAAACTTCTAAAATATCATCTCCCCATTAATTGTTTCAGTTAGATTTTGACAAATATCTTAAACTAATAATCTCAGATTCTGCATCAGAGTCTTATAAACTAAAATTCTGCAACAACTTCTAAAATTTGTGAAAACTCAAAAATGAGTCATTCACCCCACCCTCTAACATGGTAAATCACCCTTATTAGGTCCAACGATAATGATAGAGGAAGTGATATACTGAAGCAATGGAAAATGTTTTCCGTCTTTTTTTTATAGAAAAACATTTTCCTTTTTTTACACTACATTTTCACGTTAACTTGCACAATATTTTTCTTTAACTTATTTTTCGTGTCAAACAAAAGCTAGAAAATCTGGAAAATATTTTTCTATAAATAAACGAGGCCTTAGTGAAGTTAATTTCAATGTCTCTAACTATTTTATCTTTCATTTTTTAAATTCAATTTCAAAACAATTCAGAGTAAATTGCACAATGTATCACTCTACCCTTTTATATAGGTACAAATAGTGTCTTAAAAAGCGCTAGTCGGGCGATCGAGGATTAATTAGGGCCTAGGAGGATTTAGGCACTAGTCGGCAGGGTTTAGAAGCTATGCGTAGTCAGGCGGCGACCCTCGAAATAGCAACTAGGTAGGATATAGGCGGGGACTTTTAAAACACTGAGTACAAATAGTGATTTTAAAAAGTTTTAGTATTTAAATTTAAGCAATCTAAAACCAATAATATGAAATTTGTATTAATTTTAATATTGATCATCGTGTAGTTATTTTGTTTAATTATTTGTTTCCTTTTTCCATTTTTTTACCTTTTTATCTTTTGATGGGATAAATTTATTAAGTTAATTGATTTTCTAGTTAATGAATAATGAAAATTATGTGTATATATCATAAATTCATGATGTAGAGTAAGTGAAGTTATTACACTAATTTAGATATTAAATTTAGTGTAATAGGTATTAGTTTGTTGTAAACTATATTATAGTTAATCTTATTATAAGATATTGAAAACAATAATTTTTGACATTTTATTCTATTGGTTAACATCATTTGACCAATTGACCTTTGGCCCTCTACATTCACCAATTCAAGGGGTCGGGTGGGCTTTACAACCATGTTAGATAGCCATCGTAACGGTTAAATATACTAGTTTTCGTTCAAGAGTAACTTAGTTTAGTTATAATATGAAGTTTTAGACTTTATTATTTTTTTTAATATCAAGTTTAATTTGACTATTTGTTTAAGTAGGAAAACACCAAATTAAGGATCATAGGTTAGCTCATTTTTTAATGAGATATCATAAGAAATTCTTCATTCATTTGAAAAGCATAAGAAGAACGTTTCCATTAATACAAAAAAATTTACTTGTTTATTATCAATTAACAAGAAGTTACATAAATTTCTCCAAACATATATATA
>CATIWQ010434855.1:0-11186 GCA_949673415.1 Euphorbia schlechtendalii
AAATTAACTCCAACGCATATAACTTAATTAATATGAAAGAATTAACATGAAATACGCATTATGACAAATAGACATATCATAAACTTTGAAATAGAAAGTATAAATAGAAAGCAAAGCAAAGTTGTAAGGTATGCAAGTGAAGGCTAAAGTTGATCAAATCGTATCTACTTTTTCATCGGAGTCATCAATCCTCGCAATTCCTGCGTATGCTTTGAATTCGGTCTCAGCCTGTACAGAACCTCCGCTAGGATGCTATTCTTTGCGAATATCGAACAGATGAATATTGAAGATTTGAAAACTTTTATTGATAAGTGATTTGTAAGTACACTTATACAACAATTGCTCGAGAATATAGAGAAATCTAGTGATTGAAACAAGGATTCGAATCACTTAAACATTTTCTCACTAACACTTATGAACGTAACGAATTCTCTATCTATACACACACTATATCTCACTCATACACTCTAATGCACCACTTGCTGCTGCATGAAATTGTGAGGTATTAAAGCCCGATTTATAGAGTTCGAAGGGTTACGTCTATCCATACAAAGGGTTGTGTCCGTTGGTAAATGATTGCATCACTTCATTGTAAATGATTGCATCACTTCATTGTGATTGGTTGAGAAGCTTTAATCTAATCCACAATGGATAGTCACCTTTTCATGATTGGTTGATTTCTGATAGGTGTCTATTCATTGGTAGTTGATGGTGGTTGATGGTGGTTGATCATCCTTATCTGGTAGTTGGTAGTTAAGAAGATTAAACCAGAAAACCATCCAAGTCGCGACCGCGATATACAAGTCAGGACCGTGAATCTTTGATTGGCATATTTCTATTTTGAAGAAGAACAAGTCGTGACCATGAATGATTGTCGCGATTGTGAATTGCATTTTTCTTTAGTATTCTCCTTGTAACTTCACCAATCTTTGATAGCTTTGATCCTAAGCCAAATATTTAAGTTCCACGCATCTTTTTGCACCTTTTTCACTCTTTTTTCATAGAATTCCAATTTAGATCATTTTACTCCCAAGATTTACCTAATATCTGCAATATCATAAAAAATAACTACATACCATGTGAAATCTTTTATATGAAGTATAAAAATGACTTAAACTATAGTGTTTAGTGTATAAAATTAATATGATAATAAGTGTAATTATACACTTATCAGTTTCCAGGAATGCTCTGTTCCTCGAGAAGGAACACATACTTGTGATAGCTAGTGGAAGAAATCTTGAGCTAGATGATCAACAAGATCAAACCAATAATTAATTAATTGATGCTACACCTATTACACAATAAAGTGTAAGCATGGAATAACCTATTATAACATCGACATTGCATAGCCGAGGAAGGGCTACAATCGTTCTTGAAAGATATGGATATTTTTTCACTGATGATAAGCACATATTTCTTATGAAAGAAGGTGAGCTTAAGCATTATAAGGAAGTAATGGAAGGATCATATTTTGAGAAATGGTTTGCAACCATGAATTTAGAGATGAACTCCATGTACAAAAATCAAGTCTAGAACTTGGTTGATGCTCCAAGTGGAATTAAGCCCATAGGATACGAGTGGTTTATCTGGAAGAAAACTAACATGGATGGTAATGGAATTACCTATAAATCAAGGCTAGTTAAAAAGGTTTCTAATCAGAAAGAAGGTATTGACTGTGATGAAACCTTTTCAACGGTAGTCATGCTAAAGTCTATCATAATACTCCTCACCGTTACTGCTCATCATTATGATTATGAGATATGATAAATGGATGTGAAAATTCCAGTCCTTAATGGGAACCTTGATAGGGATATGTATATGATACATCCTAAAGGTTTAACATCTATGGATGGCTTGAAGGTGTGTAAATTGTAAAAGTCCGTATATGCACCTAAGCAAGCATTAAGGAGTTAGAATACTAGGTTTGACGAGACAATCTAAGAAAATGGTTTTGTGTCAAATACTAATAAGCCTTATGCATATACCAATAGTGGGAGTGCGGTCGTTTTCCTTGTATTATATGTCGATGAAATATTATTAATTGGAAACAATATTACTTTTCTTTTAACAAGTCATGGTTGTCAAAGATGTTTTTCTATGAAAGACCTTGGAGAAGTAGCTTTTGTACTTGGTATAAAGATCTTGTTAGACATGATGTATGCCCTAGATGTAATTAGGGGGATATGTTTTTATTAATCACTAATGTAAAAACAATTTTGGATTATTGTTGATCAATAATAAGGCACCTTTGTTACATATCGATGATCTTTTCTAATTATGTATCTTGCTGGTATTATATATTATGTATGTATATATATTCACTGATATAATAAGATAAAGTCTATGACTATTTCATAGAAATAAAGTGTAAGGACATAATTGGAGCTATGTGGGGTGAGACTGTACATACGTGTAATTATGGAAAAGTTTAAATATCCCTAGTCATAGTTTCATTGAGACTAAAAATCAATGAAGCAGACAAACTAGCATGTGTAGGCTTACTCCTTGGATTGAATCCAAGCAACCGATCTCACGAGATGAAGGTGGTACTTTGAGTTCACACATGAATGTATTCAGGTAATACATTGGAGACCACTTTAAGAAAAACACTCGGAAATAACTATATCCATGTGTTGGTGTCATGTCTTATTGCAATAGCAGTATGAGTATTCTCACACTTTAGATACTTGTTACATTATGCGAAAGTTTCTATAATATGGGTAATACTTATGCATATCCTGTTGTTAGGATGATACAGATGATTACAAGTATTGTGGCGACTGTTAATTAGTAAAATGAGTAGTCAAGATGGGATCCATCACTTCTGATATAGTGACACTCATAAACCTCTAATTAGAGTATGAGATTGATAGAATGGGTTTTGAGTCAATCTCTGTACATATAGACGAGTGATTTTCTTCATGAACAAGTCTAATTTCGATATAATTACGACTATTCCATGAGCTAACACTTTATCTGAGATCAATAAACTAGATGGTACTTAACATGATGGAAGTAGTCTATTATACTTGTAACTATTACAGAATTGGATGAAGTTACAAGAACATGATGTTATGAGTATCGTAAGATCATACACCTTTGCCAAAAAGCCCATTTGATCATCTAGAGTCATTCGGTTCCATATCGGTCTGGAACACTAAGCCTAAAGGTTCTCAGATGGGAAGCTAAGTTTAGGTTAACCTCTAGTGGCTCTGTACTTTAGTAACTACGAGGTCACACACAAAAAACCCGCACCAGACCAAATAAAGAACTAATAGATGAAGTCTATACTGAGAATAAAAGAATAGTTAAGTTCATTTGGATGGACCATTAAATGGTTGGACTAGACAAATATTTGAAAGTGGAATTGGAAAAATGCAATTGGTGGAGCAAACAGAATTTTTCCTATTGTGAATGGGTCCCACAAACATGGTTTGTTTACAGGAAGGGGCATTCTTGGCAGTTACATGAGCATAAGAGTGCTTGCGAGCTATAACCACGGCTTGGTAACGCTTGCATGGGCCTACACTGCAGCCCCACCAGCAACTCGCAACGAGGCTTGTAAGATGTCCTACAAGGCCCCACTTGGGGGATAAGGGAAGCCCATGTGGTCTTCCCTTGGAGGCTATGCATAGCCCTCCCAAGCGGGCTATGCACACGGGTTAGACCCACGGAGCATGGAGCTCCTCGTGGTAACCCGAGTGTGTGATGGGGATTTCCCCACCCCACATAACTAAAAGGGGAAAATTTTTGTTCCCCTTACTCCTATGAATAGGAGTTCAATTCCTTCTGAGCTTTACTCCTTTTCTCTTGTGAATTATTTTAAGATCCTCCCCAAGTTTTTCTAGCATTAGTGAGAATTCTTTTGAAGGCTTATTCTTATTTTGGAAAAGAGCCTTCACAGTTATTTCCAGGTTAGTCTACAATTGGTCTAGCAGCCACTTGTTAACTGACAAGTTCTCCCTCGTCATGAGGTTTTGGTTAATGAGGTTCTTGTTGACTTGTCATAGAGGCTATCATAGTTTGGATGCTTGTGCCTACGAAGTGTTGTTCGATTGCTCTAAGGGATCGCTTTACCAGATCAAAGGAAGGCATGCATTAATTGATAATATTCTATACATAGATGCGAGGTTTCTTTTAATAATTTTTATAAACCTAATTCATCTATGGAATATTTCAATTATGATTATATCAATCATGCATTGCTTAGTAGTTCATTTTAGGTTAACTTTAAGTTTTGAAATTCCACCATGCTAGTTTGCATGTTCATTACCTATCTAGATTAGCCTTCAGATATATCATGATAGATATAGAAGGCTACTAGGTCTTTCTCAAAGTACATACATAGACAAGGTTTTGGCTAGATTTAACCTTGAGCAGTCAAGAAAAGTTTATCTTACCATATCTCACGGGTTTAACCTTCCTAAGTCTGAGTGTCTGAGAAAACAAGAGGAGAGACTACGCATGAATGGAATTCCCTATACTTTAGAAATAGGATCTATCATGTATGATATGGTATGCACTCGACCAAATGTCCCATATGCTTTTAGCGTAACGAGCATATTTCGATTTGATCCAGGTGAGAAGCACTGGATTGTCATTATAGCTATCTTCAAGCTCTTACGAAGAACTAAGGTTATGTTTTTAGTTTATGTAGAAAGTGATCTACTTATGAAGGGATCCACTAATGCAACTTTTAAATTTGACAAGGATAATTATAAGTACTAGTCAGATTATGTATTTATTTCAAAAATGGAGGGGCAGTTTTTTAGCACAGTTTCAAACAAGAAACAATTGTCGATTCAACCACTAAATTTGGCTATATAGCTACTTCTAAAGCAGCTAAGCAAGATATATAGATAAAAAGATTTATTGGTGATCTCGGCATGGTGTCCATATTGTAAATCTAAAAGTGGCCTATTATGATAACAACAGGCTATTGCTTAAGCAAAGGAACCACAATCTCACCTAAGAAATGGACATATACTCAAACTATATCATCTCATTCAAGAAATAGTTGCTAGAAATGATATAAGCTTTGAATGCATCCCTATAGATCAGAATCTAGAATGATGGGATAACAAAGCCATTAACTCAACTTAAGCATGACCAACATGTTAATGAGTATGCAATGAAGCACATGAGTAATTGGCTTTGGTGCAAGTGGGAGTTTGTTAAACATTATGTATGCATTAGAGGAAATTAGGGTGATATATCTTTATTATTCACTTATGTAAAAATAGTTTTTGGATTATTGTTTATCTATAATAAGGCACTCATTTTATATATCTATGATCTTCTCTATTTATGTATCTCGCTAGTATTATATATGATATTATGTGTGTGTGTGTGTATATTCGTCATTGATATAGTAAAAAAAGTCTGACTATTTCATAGCGTGAAAGTGCAAAGACATAGTGGGAGCTATGTTGAGTGAGAATTCCACACATGTGTAACTATGGAAAAGTCTAAATTTCCCTAGTAATATTTTTATTGAGACTGTACATCAATGAGGTGGATAGACTAGCATGTGTAGGCTTACTCCTTGGGTTGGATCTGAAAAGCCGATCTCACGAGTTGAAGGTGGTACCTTGAGTTCACACATGAATGTATTCATGTAATACATTCGAGACTGCTATAAGACAAGCACTCGAAAATAGCTACATCCGTGTGTTGGTGTCATGTCATATTATAGTAGTAGTACGAGTATCCTTAAACTGAAGATAATAGTTACCTAGTACGGAATACTCATGCATACCTTGTTATCAAGATGATACAAATGATTACGGGTATAGTGATGAACATTCGTTGGTAAGCCAAGTAGTTAATCTGGATCCATCACTCTTAATATAGTGATATAATAGGAGTTGTACCTTAAGGCCTCTTGTTGAAGTAACACACTCATAAACCTCTAATCGAAGTCTGAGATTGCTAAAACGGGTTTCTAGTTAATCTCAGTACATAAAGGTAAGTGGTGTTCTTCATGAACAAGTCTAACTCCGGGATAGCTATGGCTATTACATGATCTAACACTTTATTCGAGCCCAATAAAGGATGAGGTACAAGAAGACTACCAAAGGGACATATTTTCTTCTTTTCCAAAATAGAAACAAGCTACGATGCAAGTTGGATAGCTTGTCGATGTGAGTGTTGTCCAAACATTAAAAGAAGATAAATCGTGTATTCCCCCTTATATCGTGCATTTAGCTTAAGTAATCACTAAGCTTCGAGATTTTACGGTCATGGATAACTTGTAGCCATTTTCCCAATCAGACGCTAATGAATGGAAGAACTTCTATGGTTATTATGTTTTAGTGGACCATCACACATATAATTGTAAAACCCTATTAGGGATATTCGAAAGTTGATGAAGGAAGATAAGTTTCATGCTCTTGCTTTGAAGACAAGAACTACCAATAATCCACCTTCCCATGTCAAAAAGGAGGTATCATCTGAGTATGATCAATCCCTCAAGAATGTGGTTAATATGAGAAAGCACCATCGCCATAGCCCTAAGAAAGATTTGGGAAAACATCATTGGATATCTTAGGCACTATAGAGCCTGAGTTCATCATGCCTTAGGTAGGATTGGATTTTGCTCCTCATAAAAAAACACAATGAGAATAAAAATCCCTTTTTTTATGACATGGACAATGTGCACAACTATGAGTAAATGCTAAACAAGGGGAAATCTAAACCTGTAGATTACAAGGGTTAGTCTTGGATAGGGTTCGAAGGCTTCACTTCTAGCCATACATATTGATAAGTGTATAATCATATAAATTTTGCACAATAAACACTGTAGTTTTAGTAATTTTTATAGTTCATATAAAAGATTTCACGTGGTATGTAGTTGTTTTTTATGTAAATGCAAATACTAGCTAAATCTTGGGAGTAAAATGAACTAAAGTGGAATTCTATGAAAAAAGAGTGAAAAGGGTGCAAAATCATGTGTGGAACGTAAAGATTTGGCTTAGGATCGAAGCTGTCAAAGATCGGTGAAGTTATAAGAAGAATTCTGAGTCAAACTCAATTCACGGTCATGGCAATCATTCGAGGTCGTGACTTGTTTACTTTAGAAAAAGAAGATTGCCAATAAAATATTCATCATCATGACATGTATATCACGGTTGCGACATGGATGGTTTTCTGGTATTATCTTTTTAACTAACAATCGCCAGATAAGCATGATCAACCGCCATCAACTACCAACGAATAGACACCTATCAAGAGTCAACCAATCATGAAAAGGTTCTTATCCATTGTGGATTATATCAAAGCTTCTCAACCAATCATTAACCAATGGACACAACCCTTCGTTTGGATAGACGTAACCCTTTGAACTCTATAAATAGGGCTCCAAACCTCACAAATTTCATGGCACATGGTGTAGAGAGAGACAGAGGGAAAACATTAGAGTCTAATTAGAGAGAGACATAGTGTGTATAAATAAAGAGTTCGCTACGTTCATAAGTGTTAGCGAGAAAATGTTTAAGTGATTCGAATCATATTCTCTAGTGATTGTTGTATAAGTGTACCTGTAAATCACTTATCAATAAAAGTTTTCATTCTTCAATATCTGTTTGTTCGATATTCACAAGGAATAGCATCCTAGAAAAGTTTATGTACGGGCCGAGACCATATTCAAAGAAGATGCAGGAATTGCGGGAATTGACGACTCCCATTAGAGAGTGGATATGGTTTGATCAACTTTAGCTTTCACTTGCATACCTTACAAATTTGCTTTGCTTTTTACTTATACTTTCTATTTCGAAGTTTATGATATGTCTATGTGTCATAATGCGTATTTCGTGCCAGGTCTTTTATGGTAATCAAGTTATATGCGTTAGCATTAATTTTAAGAGTAGTTTCAGGGTTAACAATATCGTGTATAATCACTGGATCTGTGATATAATGCTGTTTAGTAAGCCAACATTTTTGGAATGGTAACTTGCTAAATATGGCTATATGAGAGTGACCTGTACTAAGCATAGTATTGACGTTGTCCAGGATTATATAATAATCTTATCTTGTTTGCGCTAGGATTAGAAAAGTCATTTCATGTGTTTCTCTACGGCGAATCATTGAACATCTGAGTGTGTTGAACCGAGTTTGTTAGATTAGTCTAGTGCTTCGTAACATCTTTGTTAAACTTGCATGTTTTCTCCACTATACTTGTTCGTAGTGAAAATATATGTATTTAGAGTCTCTCATCTATCACATCTATATTTACTCTACTTTTCATTCTAATTTTTCTTTTCAAATATCTAAAAACTATTTTATTTTCCTTTACTTTATCTTTCCTTATTGATCCTTAGACCTAGTTCCTTCCCTGTGGGTTTCTATATCTTTTAAAACTACATCGCAACTGTATACTTGCAGTTATTATCATTTTTCTATGCGATAAGTGGTATTAACAACACCTACATTTTTCGTGAACAAGTTTTTGGCATTATTATTAAGGATAAGTCTTATTGGACGAGTATAGCCAAATTTCACGAACAAGTTTTTGGAACCATTAAGGGATTAAACTTATTAGTGGAAAATTGGCGATCAAGTTTTTGGCATCGTTGCCGGGGAAGGCAACCGCGTTCTATGGATATTTCCGAGGAAGTCAATTATGTCTTAGTGATTCAATAATGGGCAATTTTATTATAGATTTGTTTTAATTATTATTATTATTATTATTATTATTATTATTATTATTATCTCATTATTAACCTATTTTTCTTGCTTATTCATTGAGTTTTCTTTCTAGCATGTGCATGCCAAGTACGTGTAGTTCAGGAGAAAGTTTGGTGTCTTTTGAATCTAAAATAGAACGATTTGGTAAAAACAGAAATAGTAATATATTTTTATTTTTATTTTTAAAAGTATTTTTAGTATAGTTTTTCAAATAAAATATAAGAAGGAGTAAATATTTTGGATTTTGATATATCGTGTTCGCGACCTATGTCGCGCTCGTGAACATGTGGTTTTAAACAATCTATTTTTGAGTAAGAGGAAGTCACGATCACAACTTACTCTCGCGATCGTAACCCGTGAGATCTACACAGCAGTTATTGCTGTAACAGCAATATTCTAACAGTTATATTCCAAATCTATCAGTTGGGAAGGTAATAATTATCCTATTTTCCTATAAATAACCTCTTTTCATGATTTGTTTTCACAAAACTCTTATTATTAATCTCAAAAACTCTCAAAAATCAAGTTTTCTTTTCTCCAAAATTTTCTTTCTTGATGCAAATGGCTCTTAAGAAGGCTGAAGCAACTTTATCAAAAGGAAAGAAGAAATTAGTTAATCGACAAACTAAGAAGTAGAGGGGTATTTCTCGCTTTTTGGATTGGAAAAGTTTGTGCTTATGCGATTTCCTTTTAACGGGGAATGGGTCCTCGAGTTTTTGGTAACTGTTGCTAATGATGGAAATAGTTTAAAGAAGAAATTTAGGAATGGAGGAGAAGAATATAAGTTCACTTTGATGGAATTAATAAATTGGTTTGGTTTGGGAGAGAATTATGATGATATTGAGAAATATGAAGATTATGAATTAACGGATGTTTGGACTGAGTTAACGGGATAAGATCGATATGATGTTAAGAACTCGTCCAACAAGAATATATAGAGCAACAGTCTTCTCTACATTCACAAGTTCATCTCTCAAAGTCTTTTCTTTCGACATGAAACAACTAAAGTGTCGATGAAAGATTTGGAAATATTGGAGTTCGCAGTTTCACAGTTTCGATCGAAATTTCCGATGTACATTTTAGAGTCTATCGCTAGTCTTACTACAGATAAAAAGGCTAGAGTTGGAGGTGCAAATACAATTTGAGGAATAATTTTGGGAGCGAAGAATAAATTACCATACCAGTATGATCCGAAAGAGATTTAACTTTATGGGAGGAGTTTACATGAAGAGAGCGAGTTTGGTTAAGGAAGATGGAGGAAAATTTACATTTTTCCCATTTGAAGTAAGGGTAAGGAAGCTTCGACCAACTCAGGAGTCTACAACTCGAGTAAACGAACCAGACGAAGATGATATTGAGGAAGTGCAATTCGAGAGTAATGATTCAAGACAAGCCTCGGAAAGTACAAATGATACATGGAGAGGAATGTTTGTCAGAGATGTCGACAAAGCTTGCATGGATATTGCCGAAATTCAACATGATGTTCGTCAACTGACAAAATCCAATATTTCTTTGAACCGAAAGTTGAATACATATTTCAGAATGCAAAATTTGGAAATCTCACCGAGTCCACCAAGTTCAAGTTCTGAGGAGTAAACGGGTTCTATTTCTTTCTTTATTTTATTTTATATTTTAGTTGTGTGTCTTAAAATTAGATTTTTATTAAATGTCTCACAATGAGGACATTGTGTTCTTTAAGTGTGAGGGGGCATTTGTAAAAATCCCCGTAAAATAAAAAAAAATTAAATAAAATAAAAAAATCAAAGAACTTGAAAATTTTTGTTGATTTTTGTGCAAGTTATACATTATCATTTCTTATACTTTCTAACAATTGTCCAAGGTAATTGTGAGTGTTAGGTTTTATAAGTTTGATGTTAGTGCAAAAATTGAGCACATGTTGAATTTGAGCGTTAGTAGCACAACATTATTGGCAAGGATGAGTGGTGAGAACATTCGAGAGCAACATTCCAAGTAAGTTTCGATTTATATTTTGATGCAACATGAATTAGTATAAGTTATATAGTTCTAGTTCAATGCTTCCAATAAGTTTAAGTTGAGTAATATCTAATGGTATTCTTACTACGAGTTCTACATGCAAATCTTGAATAAGTCCTATAAGTATTGAGTGTGTTTAAAGTGTTAGGAAACTATAGCCATAATACTTTGAAATTGATCAATAAAGGATGACGGTATTAATGAAAATCAAAAGAAAGAGAGAACAACCAATGAGTTACGCAAAAGGTGAGGAATGGTATGGAGCAGAAACTACAACCATTCATTTAGTGAAAAAAAGAAAAGAAAGCATAGCATGAAAAATGGGTGCAAAGTACAAAGTACTTAAAAAACATATGCTTAAAAGAAAAAAAATGAGAGAGTGGTATGGAGCATAAAATGCAACCACTAAGAGTGTTTTAGCATCCTAGGTTACCCAAAAATGCCTTGAGAGAAATTAATCGAAGTGTGCTTTTTATGTCCTTTATACTTTATACTATGCTTAAGAA